>WBNM01040780.1:0-14297 GCA_013399055.1 Ramphastos sulfuratus
CTGTGATTCTGTGACTGTAATGTGTTTGAAATATACCTTGTCCATGGAATAGGCAGCAGGGAAAAAGTCTATGTGCCTTCTTGGCAAACCCCTTTGGTCGGCAGGCTACTACCATTCTGGGCAGATGAGAGACAGTAAAGGAGGATTTGGCCTGAGACAGTTGCCAGGCAATTTGAGCCCCAGCATCACACGACCACTCTTGTACAAGATTTAGTTTCCTACCAGCATAATTTTGTATCTTACACTGCAACTGGAAGTGAGGCTGCAGGACATGTTCAAGTAGACTATGCAAGGGAACAGCAGGAAAGCCAGCTTAGCATACCTCGAACAAGTTCTCCCAGGACACTGGATATCTGGCTGAAGCCTAACCTGTGCTCATCACAGCTGTTGATTTCCAACCCAACTCAGGTAAACCCAGCACCAGGATTTTGGTTTGAAGTGCAAAGAGAGAAAGACAATAACCGACATACGCTTACCTAACTACATTAGGTGAAGGCAAGTAGAAGCCAGTTCATAATCAGTGTAGCACACTTAGGAGGCACCATGACTCCTGGCTTGAGTGGCTTTTGTTCAGTAGACATTGCACATGGCAACTTGAGAAGATAGCAGGAGGCAGCAGCATTGTTGGCGCTGCCCACAGTCCTGGGGTGGGAGCGTGGTGGTGGTTTTGAATTTGTCGCACAATAGGCACGAGCCCCAGTCAACCTATTTACTGGTAAAGGAAAAAGTTTGACAAAAAATGTCAAAATGTGTAGGAACATTAGACCTGTAGTAGTCAAAGAATGATCACAGCACAGAGTCCTCTGTAGTTTCTCTGAAGACAGGTAGAAGCACAGCAGCTTGTATGGCTTTGCTATTGTCTTTTCAGCTATGGCTTTAAGAAAGATGGGAAACTTTTGGCAACAACTGAATACTACTCCCCACTGAAGTCCAACGTTAGCCAACTTATTTTTTATAGTAAGCCAATCAAAAAGTTTTTCTTAGAGTGTTGGAACTATTTTGAAATTACTTTTTTTTTTATGTACTTTTTCATCTTCTTTTTCCCTTCCATTAAAACAATGTAGCGTAATGTATAATTGCTCTTGTTTATTGCTTTTACAGTCATATTTATTAAACAGATTATGTCTCTAAATGAAGGCCTGTGTTTTTGTTGCTCATTTTAGCTCTCTGATCCTGGCTGAGATCACTAACAACATTAAAACAGTAGGAAGATGGTAACTTCAGAAAGCAAGGGGTGTTCAGTAGAAGCAGGAGAGCGTGGTGATGTTGTGCTTCTAGAAGCAAGATGCCAATATGAAGGTAACTTTCTCAACCCTCAGAGCAAAGTGCTTTATAAAGTGAAGCTTGATATTGTTATCTCTATTCTTAGTGGATAGATAAGATGAGGATGCAGAGGTGCTATGCTGGTTTTCTGGCTTCCTGAACATGTCCCACCCCCATCATTCCCTGCCCATTGTTACCCCACCTCATACACTATTAAAGGTTTCTTTGATCTCTTGTGCTGACACTGATGAAGGAAAGTCTAAATTACTCACATCACTCTTTAATCAGTTTTTACAGGTGAAGAAAGTGAAGGAAAATCTAAATTACTCACATCACTTTAATCAGGTTTTACAGGTGAAGAAAGTGAAGCATAGGAAGTTGGTGTCAGCTTGCCAGATGACAGTGGCTACATGTTGCTCAGAAAAAGAATGAAATTATAGCTTCTCTGCTTTTCAAGTCAGGAAGCAACCACTGAATTTTTCTGTCTCTTGTAACTGCCTTCTGGTTCAGTTCTCTAGCTTTGTTTGTAGGCTTGGCTTAAGAATTTATGTACACACATTGTCAAAGAACTGGAATTCAGACAATGTCAACACCCAAGGCCATGATATTTAGATCGAGTCTGGAAACAATGAATTTGCTTGTTAGAGGACTGTGTGGTTTTCACACCCTGGGTGAATCTCAGTATAATTACAGTTGCCAGCCTAAAATGTTAAAAGTAGACACTGCAGCCTTCCTTCACCTTTCATTCAGGCTGCACAAATGGCTGGCACAGCCTTAGCTATTGAGGGAGAGGCTGAGGGAGCTGGAGTTGTTCAGTGTGGAGAAGAGGAGACTTAGAGGGGACTTGTAGCACTCTCCACAACTACCTAAAAGGAAGTTGTAGTCAGATGGGGGTCGGGCAGGCAACTAGTGACAGGACAAGAGGGCATGGTCTGAAGCTGTGCCAGGGGAGGTTTAGGTTGGATATTAGAAAGCACATCCTCATGGAAAGGGAGATTAGGCACTGGAATGGACTGCCCAGGGAGGTGGTGGAGTCACCATCCCTGGAGGTCTTTAAGAAAAGATTGGAAGTGGCACTTGGTGGCATGGTTTAGCTGATGTCATGGAGTTGGGTCATGGGCTGGACTTGATGATCTCAGAGGTCTCTTCCAGCCTTAATGATTCTATGATTCTGTGACTCAGAGATGCCTGTGTGGGTCCAATCTGCTTTTATAATTTAAAAGTAAGTGCCCAACTGAATTAGCAGGCATCTGTTCTGGGGGTAAACAGTAACTCTGAGTTTGGCAAGAATCTCTAAAGCATTTTCAGAGCATTCACTTGAGCTTGTTGTGTGTCCTGAGGCAGAGACTGATTGTTATTTGTAGCTGTTGTTTCGGGGTTTATATAACTACACAGCCATTCACTGCCAATGACTGATCACTAAGAAAATAAAGAGCAGATAGAATACTTAAAAAGTCCAATGTAAATTTTCTCTGAGCATATTCTCATTAAAAAAAAAAAAAAACCAACTGTCCTTTGTTAGAACCAGCAGGGAGTTAAAATATGGTTAAAAACTCAAAGTATTTTCTTAATTTGATGTTGATTCTCTGCCATTATCTTAATTGCCATGAAACATTCGTATAGATGGGACAGACATGTTGGCTTCAGAGACACTTCTCCACTTAGCAGGATATTTGGGCTAAGATGCTGGATTACCTTTCCTGAAATCAATAGATCTTAGGGTTTTAATACGTTTGAGGATCTGGGCCTCAAACAATTGCTTGCTGTTAATACGTGGCTTGTTTAATTGCTTAGAGTTTTGCTGGGCAGCAAGACTTAAAACACTTGAAGTGTTTATGCAAATGAAGCAGGAATTTCCAGTGACCCTAAATGAACCCTGTCTTGATCCTGTCAGCTTCTGAGAATTTCTGACAGTTGCATTTAGTCTGGTACCTAGAGCTGATAACAGGGGATTAGTATTTATCTGTGCGTTGTCATCTCTTATTGAATGCATGGAAAGTTTCCTTGCCACATTGTATCTCTAGGCACATTGTGTTTTAAACGTTACCTCTGACTGCAGAGCCACCATGTTCATGACATAAAAAATAGAAAACTTCTACTTTCCTTCCGTTAGTGAGGTACTGTCCTTGCATTTCTCCATGAAACAGAATAATAAAACATGCAATTAAGTAACACTGGAAATAGAACAGATCCTTTTAGTTTAGAGCACTGGTGTGATCCTGGCTGTAATGCCCAGAAGAAAAGACTGAAGTCAAGTTGTTTTCCAGTTGGTTAGATCAAAGTACTGTCATGTGCCAAGTCATGACATGACCCTACAGTGTGTGCANACTTAAGCTTTTTCTTTTCCCTTCTTTCTTACTAGGCAATATGGCTATTACTATTCACTGTGCTCAAAGTAGGATGTAGAGGAAATCTGTGTTATTTATCTATCAAAGTGAGAATTACAAGATGTCTTCCTTGTTGGCATTATGGTTAAGACACCCCAGTGCAAGGTGTTGTATGCACATTGGCAGCAGAGGTGATATTGTAACTGGATAAAATGAACCAAATAAGGCAAACAGTTTTATCACCACCTCTGTATTGCAAATTGAGTCTCACATTGTAATCTTGGGTCATTTTGACAAGTGGAGCCTAACCAGACCTTCTCTATGTTGTGGAGGCAGGGAATTAATGTGGCCGAGTCAGGAATTATAAAATTAGAATTACTTTGTTTTCCTGAAAGCCCCAAGCCCAAACTGTGTACGAAACTAGTTTAGATTTATTGACAGGTTCTAATTCGATTAGGAATTCTTCTACAGGGCATTATGGACAAATGTAGAGATTTAGGAAGTCAAGAAATGGAAAAGGCTAAGCTATAAACACAGCTTTACCCCACTATCAATCAGGCTGAGCAGAGATGTAAGGGACCAGCAGACTTTACTCATGAAGGTATTCAGCAGTGATCCCTTGCTGGATTTCTCTGCTGCTCGGCTGCCTTCTGATGCTGCAAGCAATATCCAATAGTCTGGATCCACACGGCAGAAGCCTAAGGCAGGTGGAAAAGCTGCCAAAGTCAGAAGTGTCTCGAAACACGACTGCCACAAGACAGAGATTCATGGAATTGACACTGCCTCGGCAGTGGCAGGGGAGAGCCAAACTACTCAGGTGCCCCCAGTTCGGAATAGCAACCAGGAAATCGGCTGCAGTATGGTCTGAGAGTAGCCAGGTCCGGGTGCCACTGGCAGCTCTCTCAAAAGGACCCCAGGACTTGCCAAGCCTGCAGATTTGCACAGAGCAGTGCAAAAGTGGGGAGAGCCATCCAGAGGCAGGGATGGTGCAAAACCAAGAGGTGTGTAAAAAGGTAGGAAACGTCTGAAAGCGAGGACAGTCCAAAACAGGAGCTCTGTCAAGGTGGGAACTCCACACCTTCTCCCTTGCTCTGTTTATGCCTTTCTAGACAAAGTGCCCATTTGCCATTTATACAGGGGGCACAGACCCAGCCAGCCACCAGCCCATGCCCAGTGCGGGCTGCCACGCAGGTCAGCAGGTGAGTGGGGAAAGGTGCCTTTTGCTGTCCCCCCCTCAAGCACGCAGGACAGGGAGGGGGGAAGCAGTTTTCACACCTTCTTCTTCTCCCCATTCAAACCCTCGGGGAAGCGGGGAGAAGAAATGAATTTGGAGTGCTCCAGAACACTCTGTGTTTAAAAAAAAAACCTCACTTCAGCTCTGCATATGAGAGCTCTGTATGAGATGGTCAGCCCAACATCTGATCAGTCCAGCTCAGGATTAATGGCTTGCATCCTAGAAGGTGCAGAGATGCATGTGAGACCAGCAGTAGCTCCATGCTATTCTCTGTTCAAAGCCTCACTTTCTGCTGGGATAAGAAGATCTAAAGTTTGTGCCAATTTATGTTGTTTGCACTAGGAATTTTGTGAGCTTTTCTTAGCAGAGTGAGTAGCATGACTAAAATGCATCCAGACAAATGGTGCTTAGAGAATAGGTGCATGCTATTTGTACAGTGACCTCCCACCAAGCTGTAATAGCCCAACCATTTGTAAGCAGAATGGGAGCTACACAGCTGTTGATTTCCCCAACTTCTCCGAGGCTGTAGCACATTCACTCATTGTGGACACAAGTATCACTGCCACTAACCAGGATATTGCTTATATTGTGTTTCATATTCAAATTAATTGTACAGAAGGATCCCAGCCAGAATCATCCCCCTGACATGTGAGGTGCTGTGTCGACCAAACTGCATAGAAAATAAGCTACAAGCCCAAAGTTTGGCAGTCTTTATAATCTTTTATGGAGAAGCCTTGAGAGACAAAGGTGCAAGAGAAGGAATGTAGCAAGGTCATTGGGAGCTACAATTGCCTGCTTTAATACAACATAGATACAAGAAAACACCCTTCTGTTTTATAACAACCCTCTCCTAGACAAAGTTGGATGTGGTGGTGTTTCTGGAACTGCAGCTACCCTGGCAAATAATTGCTCCCCAACCCGAATGTATGAGCCACTCTTCCCATAGAACATGGCATTCCTTATCATGCCCCCCCAGAGGCAGCTGGAGGCTAGAGCTTTGAGACATTAATTGGACTGACAGCTGCCTCTGCCCTTGCTGCAAAAAGATGAATAATGCATGCAGCATATTTAAATGTGCTGTTACAAAGAGCTTTAAGGGAGAAACCCTTCAATTATTAGCCCTGCCTGCATGGGAGGAATATCTTTATTCTGTCACTGCAGAGAAAGCCTGAACTGAGGTGCTGAACCCTTATCTCTACACCAGAAGGGTCTGGGATGCAGTGTCTCCATATCTCTGCATGTGTGGTGCACTCCAGACTGGTGGTTCCTCCTGGGGCTAAGGCAGTCTCAGTGCAAAGTCCTGCTCTTGGCTTTTTGGTTACAGCTGGACATCTTCCTTAAGCTCCTGGAGCACATACAGCTATTACATGGACTGCCTCTTTGTAAGGGATTCCTGCCTGATGTCAGCTCAGGTGAGTGTAAGAGTCTCAGCACTGTACAGAAATTGGATGCTGTACATCATATCAAATATTTAAACCAGATGTTTCACAGCAAATAACTTTTTCCCACTTTCCACATTTGCCTAGTCCCACCTAGGGAGTGTGAGATTCAATCCACTGTAATTCTCTTTCGTGCTCCCCTGGAGCTACAACATGTCCACAGCAGACACCTGAGGTTTCTTCCCTTCCGTCTGTGGCATTTGTGTGAGGTGAAGCTGTTTGGTCTGAGCTGCACAGTGTCCGTCTCTGGAAAGTGCTTGCTCAAGAGATCCAGAAGAAACACTAATAAATGCACAACCCAACCAAATCTTCCTTCAGACCCTGCTGCAGAGCCACAGAACTAGAGAGACTGCCCTCTGAGAAACTGATTTCTTGAACAAAATCACGGAGCAGGCCGTTCGTGGAGTCAGTTTTCCAGCCCTGCCACCCTGGCTCACGTAGATAAAATTGTTTTCTGTTACAGTTGAACTTGCAGGAGTATCGTTTGGTTAATTAGTTATGTTCCATTGATGACTAGAGTCCCTGGCACTATTAACTGCCACTGGATGAAAGACAACTCGCATCCAGAACAATTGGCAGCTTGGGGAGGAAACTGTCAAGGCCACAGAAAGCAGTTAGTTTTCAAGCTGATGTTTGAAAATTGTTTCCTTAATGCACAAGAGAGAGGCTCTTCCTGAGTCCAGAGGCTTTTCTTCCTCAATACAAATCCTAAAACACAGCAGTTGGGTTATTAATCTCACTTGCCATCACATTTAGCTAAGGCTGAAGCAGGGTGAGAGCCAGAGTGGCTGTGTGACCTGGGATGTGGCTGCAGAGGAGAGCTCCATAGTTAGGCTGCCACCAGTGCCCCATGAGAAAGGCTGAGCTGCCCTAACGCAGTAACTCAGTTTTCAGTACTGCAATTTTTTTTCTTCATGCCACACTGACCCAAAAGCTTATCCCATTGACTGCTGCTCTGGGTCTTTGTCTCATTTTATGAGGCTATTCAAAGGCTTAGCCTTCTGCTGATCTCAATGTTTATCTGTAAAACAGAACCACTTAGGGTTTTTAAGGTTCCTTAGCCTTTTAATTACTAAAAGAGCTCCTTCCTTCTAAAGCATTTTCGGGGTTACTGGAGTTCACTTCAGGGGAATACAAACAGCAACTTTTTCAGCAAGCTTTGGTGCTGAAAACTCCTCAAGCATTCTGTGCATGTTACGATACAGGAGGATTATATTTAGCAGCTCTTAACAAAAATGAAATGATGATCCATCCCCAGCAATCTATTTTGCTTTTCCCTGTTAATCTGAACATTTTCATTAATTAAAAGCAATGATTCTTTCCCCCATAATTATTGCAGTCTTTTTTTTTTTTTTACTAATTTCAAAGAATGTTCTGATTTCAGGGAGAGGAAATCTACCTTCGGTCTTTAGTTTTGCTTGAACTTTTCCTTCATTTATATACCACTTCTCCTAATTATCTTTTTTAATTGAGATGATAATGCAGAAGCCAGCCAACATTATTTTCTTGACTTGTTTGAACTAGACTCTAAAAATAGGTTGTTGTGTTGGCTCCCTACTGAAATTCTGGCTTCCACATTGTGCACAGAAAGATGCTAGCATGCAATTTTTTTTTTAAAGACATGCAGAAAAAAAAAATAAGGCCTTAACTCTTGAGAAACAAATAAATGACAAGGAGAAATTATTATTTCTAGTTTTGGAGCTGGATCTTATTTTCATAGAATCATAGAATGGTAAGGTTGGAAGGGACCTCAAGGATCATCTAGTTCCAACCCCCTGCCATAGGCAGGGACACCTCCCACTAGTACAGGTCACTCAAGGCCTCATCCAACCTGGCCTTGAACACCTCCAGGGAGGGAGCAGCCACAACCTCCCTGGGCAACCTGTTCCAGTGTCTCACCACCCTCACTGGAAAGAACTTCCTCCTAACAGCCAGTCTTAATCTTCCCTCTGCCAGTTTAAACCCATTGCCCCTTGTCCTGTCATTGCAAGACCTTGTAAATAGTCCCTCCCCAACCTTTCTGTAGGCCCCCTTCAGATACTGGAAGGCTCCTATAAGGTTTTCTCAAAGCCTTCTCTTCTCCAGACTGAAGAGCCCCAACTCTCTCAGCCTGTCCTCATAGCAGAGCTGCTCCAGCCCTCTGATCATCTTCATGGCCCTCCTCTGGACCTGCTCCAACACTTCAATGTCAATTTCAGATCTTACTATTATTTCCCCAGCACTAATTAAATTCTGTAGAAGCTAGGACATGGACACCTGGGGAAATAGTACAACTGCTAATGAAAAGTTCTCTTTTTTCTCTTCTTTCTCCTATTTTACCACATGATACCTGAAAGAGCATTAGTATGTCTACAGAGAATCTCCACCAGCTATCTACAGATGCCTGCTGGTTGGATTACCTGGACACTAACTAGCATTTGATTTTGGCACCTTTGAATAACAGAGCACTTTTCCAATGGACTGAAATGTGTATAGGTGAAAGGATACTCCCAGAACCATACAGAGGACCCCTTATGTGAATTCTAGTCTCATTATTTAAAGCATAAAATGGCTACCTTTCCCTCCTGTAATCCATAGGAATCTCTTTCTTCATCATCTTACTCAGGCTTGCTCTGGAATGATGGTCTGAGGTAGCAAGGAACCTGATGTGGTGGTTCATGTGGCCCCATCCAATATCACTGTGATGTTTTCTCTGGCCTCCTTCGTCACGGGCATCATAGTTGAACCATTGTCAGCTGGGAGAGGGGCAAAAGGAGGAAATGGAGAGACATGGTGAGGGTAGAGAGTTCTGTAGCAGTTGTATTTCTGTGTGAAGCTTTTCAGCACTACTTCAGCCTCAGCACAAGCAGCTGCATCAATAGGTAGGTTTTGAAAGGTCCAGTGCCATTTAGATAACCATTACAAAGAAGCAACTCCTCAGCTAAGGTAGTGAAGGCAGCGAAGACAGCATCACTGAGAAGTGTGATGCAAAACTCTCACTGCTGTCTTTGGAAATACCTCATTGCTGTGTTTTAAACACCAGACATTTTTATGCAAAAAATGAAATTATATTGGAGAAAATGAAACAAACCCACAACCTATTGCATTCTTTTCTTAAAATGTTTTTTTTTAATTAAGAAATCAGAAACTGTATAGTAGAACTGTTTAGTAAAACAGTTCCTTTTAAATTTTTTTCTAAGACAGCATCTTAAATCCTTTTAGAAGACACTTAAAACGTAGAAATAAAAGCTTAGCCCCCTTTGTCAGATATCACTGATAGAAGCTGCCAGACTGCCTTTTCTCTGAATCTTATTCAGTCCTTAGACACCAACTTAAGTCACAGAATCACAGAATTAACCAGGTTGGAGAAGACCTTTGAGATCATTGAGTCCAAGATATCACCCAACATCTTCTAATTAACTAAACCATGGCACGAAGTGCCTCATTTCATCTCTTTTTAAACACCTCCAGGGGGACTCCACGACCTCCCTGGGCAGCTCATTCCAATGTCAATTACTCTGTGAAGTTGTTCTTCCTAACATCCAGCCCAAACCTACCCTGGCACAGCTTGACTGTGTCCTCCTGTTCTGTCACTGCTTGCCTGAGAGAAGAGACCAACTCCCACCTGGCCACAACCTCCTTTCAGGTAGTTGAAGACAGCAATAAGCTCTCCCCTGAGCCTTCTCCAGGCTGAACACCCCCAGCTCCCTCAGCCACTCCTCAGAGGGCTGTGCTCCTGCCCCCCCACCAGCCTTGGTGCCCTTCTCTGGACATGTTTGAGCATCTGAACATCTTTCTTAAATTGAGGGACCCAGAACTGGACACAGTAGCCTCAAGGTGTGGCCTGAGCAGGCCCCTCTGCAGGGCCATCCTGCCCTCTAACAGATTGACACTTGCTCCAAACTTGGTGTCATCTGCAAACTTACTGATGCTGGACTCAATCCCCTCACCCAACTATTAAACAGGACTGGGCCCAGCACTGGTCCCTGGGGGACACCACTAGTGACTGGCTGCCAACTGAATGTGGCAGCATTCACCAGCAGAATTAACAGTTTGTAAATTGCAAGGTAAGTAATGCCATCACTATAAATAATAATATGTATAAGTGCAGCTGGGAGTTTCCTTCAAGAAAAAGCCTCTGTGAACACTAAGCATGACTATTAGCATTTTTTTTTCTTTGTTTGATTAGAGTTCCCAGTTGTTCCAAATGTGTTTATGATTATCATGTTAATCAGCAGGCACAATAATTACTTAGAGACAAACCTGCAGGTTACTACTGGATTGAAGTTTAGTGAAGAATCTCGTTCTTAATTAAATTCACTGTAATATTTCCTTAGCTTGAAGACTCATAAGTAGATCTTGTTTTCAAAATCCCTTTCAGCCAAATAACCACTTAACTAATTTCAAATTAAATATCTTTGGCTAATTCTCAGGGAATTGCATTTGAATATTATTGTAGTGTCATCTAGGGAAATGGTTTCTTCCCAGCTATGAAAAGGAGAAAAATATAAATAAATAAATAAAACATTCTGTTCAATGGGATATTAATTTATTTTTCTAAAAGTGAAATTCAACACTTGGCAACCCTGGAAACCAGCATCCTTCATGTACCCACACACTGTAGGCACAAACCCCTGATGGTATCAGTACATCAACATACCTAGGTCATAATTAGCAACATCTGTATCTCTGGTTTTCACAAATGCTCTGTCACTGCTAGGAGACCAAACTGGAGTTAATCTCTTTCAATGAACAGTATTTTTTTCCCAACAAATTAGGTTTTAGAGAGACAAGAAACCTCACTGTACATTGTCCATGTTTTCTCCAACTTTTTTTTCTCCTGTTCCTTTTAGTTTAGTTTGGAATATGCTCATTTCACTGGAATGAAACATCTCTGTATTTCCTCACTGAAGAGAACAACAGTGAAAAATCTGTCACTGCTTCTGAGGTGTTGGTAGCAGCTATCAGTGTTTGCTACAGAGTGCCCAGCAGGTCTCCTGTGGAGCTGTCCAGACCTTTCCATGCTGTTTTGAATGCAGCAAAGGCAACTTACCTCTCAGCCCGAGGTCTTTTCCAAAACAATAAATCATAGGAAAAAGAATCTTCTGGAACTCAGTACTGCAGGTGTTAGGGTCGGGAATCCCCTTCACATGAGTCTGTGCAGCCCTGCAGATGCAGTACTCTGCTGTGGGATGTGGAGGGGGCAAGTCTGCAACAATGCAATGATACAGGTAGGGTGGGGAGCCAATGGGAAATGCAGACAGGTTGCCACAGTTTTGTTTTTGTCTTGTAGGAATTCTGTGTTTTCCCCAACTCTTCCACCTCCTTGTGGTCTGCCACAAGACATCCAGAAAGGTTGTTTCAAGAAAGGCCTTTTTGGTAAAGATGTTCCTAGTGGGAGGTGTCCCTGCCTATGGCAGGGGGTTGGAACTAGATGATTCTCGAGGTCCCTTCCAACCCTACCATTCTATGATTCTATGGTAAGTGGACTTTGTAGGCAACCCAGGCTCATCCTGATTCAAACTTGCCCACCAGGGCAGTCAGAGCATGAGGTCTGGCTCTTGAAGGTATGCCCATCTCAGTCTGCTCCTGCTTCCAGCCAGCACAGGCAGTGAAGGCAGAGTGATTGTCACTATCACTTAAAAACCCTAGATCAGAAAACTTCGGTTCAGTTCTTGCTTTGAGCTTAGTGATATCTAACTGACCTGGGAAATTCCTTTAGAAAGACATTTCTTCTTAATTAAAGCACTCTTGTCTTTTTGGGGTAACAATTCACTTTCAGAAGAAAGCAAATTACAGGAGAAAATAAAAAGTATTCTACAGGGTTCTGTGAAGCTTTCTCATGACAGAAACCTCATTCAAGCAACCTGACGATCAACAAGAGCGCAACGCTCCCTTTTCTCTGCCACTGCAGCTGTGCAGGTAAGATGAATCCCTGAAGGAGGGCTGGAAGCCATCAGGACTGGTCTCAGTTTGAACACAAATGGTAGTGGCATAACATTTTTTCCATTTAGTCTAATGTAGGCTGTAATTTAGTACAGGAAAAAAAAAAAATCAGTGGAAGAGCAATTTGGAAGCTAAACTTGAGGTATTCACATCCAGAAGGAATCTGTCAGTGTGAATTCACCAGCTTCTAGGGGAGGGCTTTCTAAAATAGTCCTTGATTTAACAAACAAACAAACAAAAAAATATAAGCTGGGGTAAAAAAATGTGGGTTTTTTTTGCTTATGAAGGCTATTTGCTTGCTTTCTGAGCAATGCCATGTAATCTCCTAGGAGCAGGGCATTGGAAGGAAAAGGGCTACGATAATCAGTACAAGTTCTGCACCCTCAGGCAGACTGCCTACCACTAAGTTGTTCCACAAATTAGCCATAGAAATCCTTCCTTCAGGGAGCTGGCAGTGCATTGAGCAGTGTAAGAAAAACACTGCTTAAATAACAGGATCTGAGCACTGATGGCCCTACCTGTACTTCTGCAGTGGCTTTTCAACCCATTTTCATGCCTATATGTCATAGTCGCTCTGGCAAGTATCTGCTCCACAGAACAACATAGTTCAGTTCCCAGCCTGAAGCAATTTATTTACCTGCCTCTGAAGTGCTCTGAGGATGAGGCATGGCCTTTTAGGGCTTTTCATGGTATATATTGTGCTCCTCTAGACCAGAGTTACCAGGCAGCATATTTTTTTGTTTTTCAATTTTAATCTTTTAATCAGCCATCAGGAAGAGATTCCAGCAACCTGAGGAGAAAACAGTATAGTGCCATTATGATATGAGAACAGACCTCCCTCTGCCAAATTTCAGAACACCAGGCCTCTGCCCTTGCTTTGAAGGCAACTGAGAGGGTTGTGGTGATATGTGCAGGCAAACAAGAAGTCTCTGGGGTGATATTGCTTTAATCACTTCAGTGAATGGGAATTTCAGGCTGCAGTAAGTTGTCATGTAAGGAGCTCATGAATAAAAACCAGTGAAGCAAAACCTGCTACATGGGGAGAGGCTGTGCCTCTCCAGAAGGCCTTTTGAACTTAATGCCAGGGTTTTTAGCTGAGTTTGTATATAATTATACTATTTAGGCAGGACAACAGAAAGAAAGGTATAAGAATCATTTGGCCCATAACCACAGTCATGTACATCCCATAGGAGAGAGCTCTTCAGCCATGACTAGGTGTGTCTTGCCAGCTGGTGAAAGTCCATGCAACTTCTGGTCTTCCAGATAAATCTTCTTGTAAGTTCAGCAAGGTCTTTTCAGTAGGACATGACAGGGATCTGCTTGTCACACTGATGGTGGTTCCTGATTGCTTCTGCTCCAACAGACAGGCTGTGGATAAACTTCCTCTCTCAGCAGAGTAAGAGGATCTGTTAATTATAGCCCAGGTATTAATGTAATCTTTCTCCTAACGTAAGAGTTCTGTAAATCAGACCTTCTGCATTTGTGGTTTTGGTACAAATTGCTGATTGTTCTCTGTTGCTCTCTGAAGTGATAGGCTGTGGTGCAGCCTTAGGGCCTGGTGAGTTATGGCCACAAGCAAACATTAATAAGCAAACATGACATCAACTGAAGGCTGGAGAAAAGCGAGGAACAGGCAAAAATCTTGCTTCTGTGGCTATCATTGGGAGATTGCCAGGATTTTGTTCCCATTCATCATCCATATCATCATTTAGAGGGCATCTAATGACTGTTCAGAAAGGATATTTTAGCTATCTGCACATTACAATTGACCTAGAAAAGGTCAATTTATGTCCTACTGAAATCAGCAGGAACTGATTAAACATGCAGCAGTTGTGGCAAATGGTATTGGGTGAGAGGAACCAATGTCATTCCACTGACAACTTCAGTAGGAATCTGATGATTTTCACCAGGAATCATAGAATCATAGAATGGTAAGGTTGGAAGGGACCTCAAGGATCATCCAGTTCCAACCCCCTGCCATAGGCAGGGACACCTCCCACTAGTACAGGTTACTCAAGGCCTCGTCCAGCCTGGCCTTGAACACCTCCAGGGAGGGAACAGCCACAACCTCCCTGGGCAACCTGTGCCAGTGCCTCACCACCCTCACTG
>WBNM01040780.1:14477-38482 GCA_013399055.1 Ramphastos sulfuratus
AGGTGGACATTGTGCCCTTGATCACCACTCTCTGTGTACGACCATCCAGCCAATTCCTTATCCAGTGAGTGCTCCACCCATCAAGTCCATGTGTTACACCATTACCTTCAACAAGCTTCTAGTCAGAGCACGTCTGGATAAAGCATAAAAATTAGTGTGCCAACCTTTACAGATGGAGAAAAAAGTATTACATGAGAAATTAATTTTGTTTCGCTTGGGCAGATGCAATGATCCTTGCTAACAACACCCTTCCCTTTGTTTGGCCTCCTGCCTTTTGTATCAGAACGCCAATGTAAGGAAGTTAATGCTCTTTGTTGGAGTGCAGAAGTGCTTGGAAGCTTAACAAATAGGAGATTAGGATAAAAGAAGAACTGAAACCCAGAAAAGCAGGACAAAGGACTTCTTAAGCACACAAAAAATACTGATAGGAGGCCTGTAAACAATTGCCTTAATGGTCGCTGTTGACAATTTCAGCAATGGCATCAGCAAGAAAAATTAAGTGATGTCTTGCTTTGTGCTTGCATGGCTGGATGTGAGATGAAGGGGAAATAACACTAAGAAATGTCTCAATATTGTTGATTTAGATTAATAAACCCAGAATACTTGGGAGTGATGAATACAACCAAGAGATGGCAGCAGTTCATGCACTATTCATTTGCTTTATTTAGTTTGCAGTACCTGTAAGGTACAAAGAAATTAAGTTGTGCTTACCTCATGATGGAAATCGCTGCCATTATTATTAAAGGAAAGAGAGGAGCAGAGACAAAGGAGAGGTGGAATAATGTGTTTGAGGAAGAGATGTGGAAATTTGTTTTGGGTGTGCATCCAAGGATTCTGGTAAGAAATGATAACTGCTTGCTAAAGACAACTGCAGCTGGAAATCTCTTGTACATAATACAGAGCTACACTACTAACTGATGAAACATATTCCCTGTGATATGCTATGGTTCCAGGACCTTAAATCAACATCCAGTTTTCACAGGCAAGGATAAGTGCTACCATTTGGAGAACTCTACATTTGATCTGAAGGTGAGATGCAGAGACCGCTTCAGTGAGGAGCTCCAACCTTACTTCTTTGAGGAAAGCAACTCCTTCAAGTACAGACATGGTGTGCTGTAAAAAGAATTACAAGGCTTTTGTTTAGATACAGATGTGCCTCTGAAAAGAAAGCCTCCTGTACATCATAGCACTGATTTTGACTCAAACATGCATACTCTAAGCCATCGTTTTTATCGTCACCTTACATAATTTTTATTGATGAAAATGTTACACCTGTAAAATCCAGCAACATTCTTTTTATAGACAATAATATTAAAAAAGAAAAGCTGAAATGACCTCACTTGTGAGGGTGGATTATTTCAGAGAGAATGGAGTGCATGAGGCATTGCTACAGTAGTCAGAGGAAAATTATTAGTCACATCTTATAAAGGACTGAACAGAGGGACAAAGCCACACTCCCACTCCCTGTTTTGTTTTGGTTTTCAAAAGGGAGAATTTTGCATAAGAAAGTGAGGTAAAACATTTGGTGATTTGAGGAAATATGATTGCATGAGTAGAAAACTGAGATCATAGCTCTGTAGTTCAAACAAACACAGATAATCATAGACTTGCTTATCTGGCAGGTAGATTACAAGATAAATATGCAAACACCCCTGTATTATCTCTGCTGGACTAAATGCCTTTGCATTGTGATAAGCCTAGGCTACCATCACTGTCTTTCACAGTGTCAACAAATCATGGTTTGCTCTCTTCTCTGCACAAGAGACAAAACAATAGTCATAAAATCTTAGGAGCATAGAATCAACCAGGTTGGAAGAGACCTCCAAGATCACCCAGCCCTACCCAATCAACTAGACCATGGCACTAAATGCTGCATCTTCCATGGACAGCGACTCCACCACCTCCCTGGGCAGCCCATTCCAATGGCAAATCACTCTCTCCATGAAGAACTTCCTCCTAATATCCAGCCTATACCTCTCCTGGTACAACTTGAGACTGTCCAGAATGCAGGTAGGTGTGGTTTGCTGTGCATTGCCCAAGCACCTCAGAGCTCACAGGCTGCTCCCCTGGACAACCTGAGAAAAAAAAAAAAAAAAAGAAAAATAAAATAACAAGAATACTTTGTATGTGCATATGGTTAAGCACTGAAGCACTGCATAACACCACTACAGCAGAAGCACATTCATTTAGACCATGATCTTGTCAGCGTGATCTGGACTGAAGCAGAGCTGCCTAAATGCTGCCAAAGTCCTGGAGAAAGATGCCAATCCAGGAAGAGCTGTCTGAGGAAGCCTGCAAATATTGGTAAAAGCATAAAAATAGCTTCTCTGAGCATAGTTTACTCTTTGCATTGATTATTAGTGGATGGATGAAGGATGTGGAGGATCTGCCTTCTAGTTTCTCTCCTTGATGATTTTGCTAGATGGGGATGAGAATATAGAAATTCCCCATGTCCTAGCTGGGTGCATTATGGACTTCATAGTCAGATTTCCTCTTATTTTCCTCCACTGTGAATTTTGCATTTCAGGTTGCAGGAGTGGTCCCATGTNCTTCAGCCTGAAGAAGAAGAGGCTCAGGGGAGAGCTTATTGCTGTCTTCAACTACCTGAAAGGAGGTTGTGGCCAGGTGGGAGTTGGTCTCTTCTCCCAGGCAAGCAGTGACAGAACAAGAGGACACAGTTTAAGGCTGCACCAGGGCAGGTTTAGACTGGATATTAGGAAGAAGTGTCAAAATTTATAGAATTAATGTCTATTAATAAAATGCTGTGAAATTAGCACTTTGAAGAGAATTTAATGAGCAAGGCTCTGCCAAATCTTTTGAGAAACTTTTCTGTCATTATTAATTTGCTTCATGAGTAATGTGGTATCCACGAATGCTCGTTTACAGGCAATAGCTATTGTCAAGCTACAATTATTTTCAAAACTATCATGGGGCATAAATTCTTAGCTTATTATAGAGATGATATTCACTTCCCTCCCTCCTCCCCAGTCTTCCACTTCTTGGATTCTTTTTTTTTTTTTTTCCTAATGTAATGGTATTGATAGGGTCAGAAGGATGTAACTTCCTGCTGGAGAAAGACTGAAAAGGAATTGCTTGAGCATGTCAGTTCACTGCTGGAATAAGATCCTAACTGTAGAAGTGGCAGATTTGCTTTCTCTTGCCCAAAGTCCCTCTGAGGATCCAGGCCTAGAGCTATCAGTTCATAAAACCAAGGATGGCTTCTTGTGGAGCATTATGGGCCACTGATGCTATTGTATCTTTTACTGATATCTTTATAGCTATGAAAGATCTAGAAAAGACTTGAGAGCCTTGGACTGACATGCTTTCTGTCTGCACTGCTGGCTTCAGCTCAGGACAAGCCTGGCAATAANGGGCATAGCCCAGCTCTGGGGCACTCCAGGTAACAATCGGGAGTCATGATTTTGACTGTTCTTAGTCTAGAGCCTATTTCCCATCTTCAGAGATGGTATTGATAGGGTCAGAAGGATGTAACTTTCTGCTGGAGAAAGACTGAAAAGGAATTGCTTGAGCATGTCAGTTCACTGCTGGAATAAGATCCTAACTGTAGAAGTGGCAGATTTGCTTTCTCTTGCCCAAAGTCCCTCTGAGGATCCAGGTCTAGAGCTATCAGTTCATAAAACCAAGGATGGCTTCTTGTGGAGCATTATGGGCCACTGATGCTATTGTATCTTTTACTGATATCTTTATAGCTATGAAAGATCTAGAAAAGACTTGAGAGCCTTGGCCTGACATGCTTTCTGTCTGCACTGCTGGCTTCAGCTCAGGACAAGCCTGGCAATAACATTTTCATCCTTGTACAAAGTCCTTACAAAACTGTTAGTACACATACAGAAAGTGTCTCATGGACACTTTATTGCAGCAATGAGCCTTCTAGAAGGTCCTGGTCTCTTCTCACAGGTAAATAATGATAGAACGAGAGGGAATGGCCTCAAGCTGTGACTGGGTAGGTTTAGACTGGACATTAGAAAAAAAAATGTCATCATTGAAAGAGTGGTCAGGCATTGGAATGGGCTGCCCAGGGAGGTGGTTGAGTCACCAACCCTGGATGTGTTTAAAAGTCATTTGGATGTGGTGCTTGGGGATATGGTTTAGGGTGAGCCTTGGAGAGCAGGGATATTGGTTGTATTTGATGATCCTGAGGATCTTTTCCAACCTGAATGTTTCATGATTCTGGGCTTTCTGAGATCTGTTGGAGTACTGAGCATTATCTTCTTCTCAGTCTATCCAGGCAGTGAAAGAATGCTGAGAAATCCTGGAAGTGAACAAAATATTCCTGTGAAGGCATTGAATAAAATTTACATGAAAAAAATGCAAAGCATGGCTGTAACAGTAGGGTAAAAATGCAGATGAGAGAAAGAAAAAAACACCCTAACAAAACGTAGGCAGGGAGAGACACAATTTTTGAGTAGGTCTTTTCATATAATCAAATCTATTCATGTAAGTGCCAGCAATGTAGGAAGTCAGTGGGTGTCTGATTATCATCTCCTGAAAATCACAGAATCACAAACCTTCAGAGGTTGGAAGGGCCCCCCAGAGATCATCCAGTCCAACCTCCCTGCCAAGCCAGGATCCCCTAGGGTAGTCCACACAGGAATGCATCCAGGTGGGTTTTGAAAGTCTCCAGAGAAGGAGACTCCACAACCTCTCTGTGCAGCCTCTTCCAATGCTGTCACACCCACTGCAAAGAAGTTTCTCCTCACCTTGAGGTGAAACCTTCTATATTCCAATTTGTAGCTGCTGCTCCTTGACTTATTGCCAAAAATAGGTTGGCCTCAGCTGCTTAAGTTGTAATAATTCTTTTTTTTTTTTTTTTTTAAATCAGCTTAATTTTTGAATAATAATAATTGAATGTATATCTAGCAGCTTTGTTTGTGTCTTCAGTTTTCAGTTTCTGACTTTCTCATACCATGGGCAGATTGAAGTGTCTTCAGCTGAAGTTCAGTGTGTGTTTCTGAATCGCTTGGCAGAGGGCACTGGGAATCCCTTTGTAATGGTTTCTAAATAAATTCAGCATCAAATTAAACTATTAGAGGAAGTTAAATCAAAATAATTAGGATATTAAAATACTTTGTGCATTTCCAATCACTGGTTTATTGCAACTCTGGATCTTTTCCAAGGAACAATAATGGAATGGATACATAAGAATGTTTTCTTCCCCTTAATATGAAACCATTTGCTCATGAAAAGATGATTGATAACTTGCATTAAGCACCAAACCAGACTGATTTGCAGACATGCTTGAGGAGGGGCTGGAAGGAAGGGAGAATAAATGTCACATTAACAAAACATTACACAGAGGCTCATTCACACACACTAAGCTTGCTAACCAAATTTAAAAAAAAAAAAAAAAAAAGATGACAAAACCACCCAACAACCCAAATCAAGCAAAGAAACAAAAAACCAGAGAAAAAATAAACCATAAAAGCTTTCATAGCACCTTTTCTCATTAGAAAAATATACTAAACCTGTGCAATGTAGTTGCTAAATACACCTTGGCATGGAGAAAGATATTGGGAGATTCTAATTTCAAGTGCTCTGAATCAGCTGAGAAAAAAAAGCTAGAGCAGGGTACAGAGGGAGATAAATGTAAGATGATTGCAGTGTCAGCCAAGTTATTATCTCTCTCTTGTTACTGATCCTTCTACCATCCTTCTTCACAAAGTGAAGAATTCTGTCTCCCAAACTGTGTAGCCTACTGGGGCTAGGGAACCATCAATAAGCTTGGACTGTGCAAGGCCTTGGTCTGTAGGAGCTGCCATGCTTGCTGCTGCCACAGAAAATGTCTGTCTCTGGTAGCTGCTACATTTAGCCAGGGCAGACTGAAGCTTCCAGCCTTATGGGTCTTTGTTTTGAGCTGTATTTTAGTGTCCAGAGCAGCAAGTGTTACACACAGATACATTGGCACCCATGGGCAGGCTTCTGCCAGCTGGAGAGAGCAGGGCTATAATCAAAGCCCAGCCTTGGGCAAAATACAGGAGGGTATTATCACTTGAAGAGATCTCTCTGTATTTCTGTGACTCCACAATACCTTTCTTGATTATAGGGTTTTTTGGGTTTTGATGGGTTTTTTGTTGGTTTTTTCTTTGTTTGTTTGTTTATTTGGTTGGGGTTTTTTTTTGTTCTACTTGTCTGGGAAAGGATTGTAATTTACCATATCATCCTATTATTTTTCCTCCCTGCTGAAGGCAAGAATTGCTATACTGGATCTGGTTAAATGTTTGTCTACTTCAGATGGCACCCATTTACAGATTCTTAGTGGAGAATGTAAGAGACAGCATACTCAGTCATTTGTGGGACTACTCTTCTGAAGAGAAAACAAATAAATAGTATATATATTTTTTTTCCTGTTCACTTAAATGTATTTAGAATCACTTCTTGAGCCATCAAGCACTCACAAGGTTGCAGGGTCTCCCAGTATGTGCAAGGTACACACTATATGAGAGTCTAGATCCTGCTGAAAAGGTCCTTGCACCTTAACCTCTGAAGATCAGTCTGTGTGTAACTAATGCAGCCCCGTGGAGACAGAAGGGGAATAAAACATGTTAGGCATAGCTACAGCCTACATCAATAGGCAAGAGAAGAATTCTACTGTAGTGAATTTGAAACAAGGCTCTTGAATCAAGTAAAACATGCTGCTAACAACAAAAGACTCTGATGTAAAATATATATTAAAATATAAATGAGACAATTCTGTCTAGAGAGCAAGATGCTGCCTTCTCTTGGCATTTGAAAATGCTGCAATCACTGCAGGAATATTATGGCCAGGTCCAGGATCTGCAGTTCAAGAAGGATATTGCCAATTGTTCTGAAATTAAAGGAATGAGTGAAGTACTGAAAAAAAGTATGCTTGAAAGACAAATATTAAAAGAATTAAAGCTGTTAGTTTATGAAAGAGATGTAGTAGCCTCATCCCATTTCATACAGATTTCAGAGGGGGAGGATGAGCTTAGTATTGAAATTCAAGGTGATAAAGCTACAGTAAACCCAGGGATTATAATCAAAAGTTGAACAAACAATCTGTGATAAAATATATGGGGTTTGGTAGGGAAGATATTCATCTGCAGAATGATGCAACGAGAGCTTTCAGTATCCCTGGGCAATTTCAGATTGCCAGCAAGTGCTGATAGATTTGGCTTGATTTTGTTTTCTTTTCCTAAAAATACTCTTTTCAAAAATCAAATTCAAATAGAATGTGGGAATATCCATATTATACAAGCAATGCTTTGGGTCCCTTCTGGATTTTACAGTGTAGAAGCTGATGACTTCTGAAACTCCTGAGGATGTTCAGCTGCACCTGGCAGAGCACAACTCTATCTCTGCAAACATATTTCAGTGCCCAGCCAATGTAAAACTATACCTGGTGCAGTAGACCATTGATATTTAAACCTAAATCCCTTGGGTTTTAATTCATATGTCCTAAGATCCCTGTTTAAAAATATGTTTCCTTTCTCCTAAGTCACAGCTTAACTCCCTCTTAATCCCCCTCATTTACATTGAATTTTAGCTTTATGGAGAATGGTTAATTAATCCTGCATAACGATAATTTAGTGACTGGACTGCACAGCAGCACAAGAATAGGCATGGCACTGGGTGCCAGGTTATCAGATTAATTTCTGGGTAAGCTCTATTATGTTCTGCAGGATGGGCACAGCACACAGTGAGTTTAATTACACAGCCTTTCAATCAGCTTTCTTGTAAGCCAGAAAACTATCTTCTAGCCCTTTCACTTTACAGAGAGTAGTGCTTTCTGCAAAGCCACTCTTGCATCGTGCTTGACCAGCTAATGGCTCTGCCTGGGCACTAACCACTGATAGTAGCTAATAGCTAATAAACTTCCCTGCAAGGTCACATCCCAGCATGACACCAGTGTCTATAAACACTGCCACAAATTGGTAATGACCACTAGTAAGGATTATGATCAATAGAAAATACCTCACTTTCTGGATAAAATAGAAATGAACATACCACAGTCAGAACAATATTACACTGGTTAATACATAAATAAACAAGTAAATAAATAAATATGGTCTCAACTTCACTTCCATAAAGAAAAGTGTGTTCAGCAGGTCTAGGGAGGTTCTTCTCCCCCTCTACTCTGCGCTGGTGAGACTACACCTGGAATACTGTGTTGCATTTTGGGCTCCCCAGTTCAAGAGAGACAGGGACCTGCTGGAAAGAGTCCAGCAGAGAGCCACAGGAATGGGGGACTTGAGCATCTCCTCTGTGAAGAGAGACTGAGAGCCCTGGGGCTATTTAGTCTGGAGAAGAGAAGACTGAGAGGGGATCTGATCGATGTGTACCAATATCTGAGGGGTGAGTGTCAAGTGGATGGAGCAAACCTCTTTTTGGTGGTCATCAGCAATAAGACAAAGAGCAATGGCTACAAACTGGGACATAGAAGATTTCACCTCAACATAAGGAGAAACCTCTTTGCTGTGAGGGTGGCAGAGCCCTGGAACAGGCTGCCCAGGAAGGTTGTGGAGTCTCCTTCTCTTCAGACTTTCAAAACATGCCTGGATGTGTTCCTGAGCAAACTACCCTAGGGCAGGGTGAGAAAAGCAGCACAGGACTGCAAAACAATTGCTGGAGATTCTTCTTATTTCATTATTTATACTTCCTCACAACAGAAAAAAAAAAAACACTCAACACATTGCTATATTGCATATAAAATATAATGCACTTAATTGATCCAAGTAATTTCAAGGCTGCGGAATAGCAGAAGCCTCCAGAGTGGAATATTCTCACTTAATGATCACATAAAATTGCTCAAAGTGTTTTTAATGTCATTGTAATTTCTGAGTTTATTTAATAGTTGAGGGGGAGAGAGGGTAACATTAACAGTCATCTGCATGGCTTGCATGACTGTATATAACAAATGAGACATGTGTATGCCACAGAAGCCATCATTTTAAAATGGCTGCAGTAAAAACTCAGCTATCTTGAGCATTTGCTTTAGGCCATGACACAGTTTAATGAGGATGATACTGCATTAGGATTCAGGACACCTCAGTTTTGTTTCCAAATGTTTGGCCTTTTAAGGAGCCAGATCACTTCTTGATTCCACTGATTCCTGCCTTATCCGTTCAGCCGAGAGGTGCTCCAGCTCAGATGTCCACCTCAGTACAGCTGTAATGTACATGACAACTGTAGAGTACATGGTGAAGAGATTTCTGTATTCATTTTGTGTTTCATATGTTTTGAACAGGTGCCTTTCATCTCAAATCATCAACACCTTTCATCACTAGCCTAAGACCAGACTCACTCACAGGTAAGGTTCAGCACATTCACAGGTGTGGTGGGTTAGGAACTTTTTTCCTCCCC
Organism: Ramphastos sulfuratus; assembly: GCA_013399055.1. Lineage (NCBI taxonomy): Eukaryota > Metazoa > Chordata > Aves > Piciformes > Ramphastidae > Ramphastos > Ramphastos sulfuratus. The sequence continues at coordinate 23,820 of WBNM01040780.1, forward strand.
TCTCCACACCACCCCCTCCCCCAATTAAAATTTTACCAGCTCAGCTCAGATGGCTTGGAAGTAAGATGTAGCTATATTTACAGCAAAGCTACATGTACAAGCATACATACACAATGCACTTACAAGTATTTACAATTATATACAAATTAGAAATAATACAGAAATCCAACCTCCCTCCCAGACAAGGAAAGTGCCCAGAAAGGGCTCAAAGCCTCATTCTCTCCCTCTTTCTTCCCAGCCAGACAAAGAAAACAACCAGCAAAGCTTACACTGCTATCTGTTAGCCAAGATTAGTGGGAGATAATAGAGCTGAGTGAAGGAGATGTGAAAGGGAGAAGTGTCCCAGAGCAGAAAGGGACAAATTGTTTACATTTTGGCTTTTTATCCCTTTTAGCAAACCAATGAATGATAGAGACTTCATCATTATTTTCTTTTTACAACCAATGATCTAATTTCTCTCATTAAAATATTCCAATTAGCCTGGAACCAGCACAACAGGGCAGAAGTGTAAAGCCACTTTCAGCCTGTTTTGAAGCAGCAAATCTCACTGATTTAAAAAACTGACAGGTAGCAGCATGTGCTGCTCAGTTGATACCTTTATTTTCTACATCCCAGTTCTTACCTCCACTTCAGGTCTTTTTCCCAACTCCTACCAACACTGTTCAGAATTCTTTTGCAATATTAAAAAAGAATTTAGATTTTAAAGCTAATTCCATATTAATTTCTACCTTTTTTCCACCCATCTGCTCTATTTGAAGTTATTTTAATCTCCTCTCAACCTTGCTGGGTTTTTGGTTTTTTTTTTCTCCTATTGGACTTGTCTAATTTGCCTCATTTCTAAGTCATGATGATATCCTCAAGACACCAATTCATAAATTCCTCATGTTGAAATTGTTCATTAAAATCTAATTTTTACCATCTAACTCTGGCTTTTTTAGCTAATGAAGTCAGAGTAATTATAAATATCCATCTTGCAACATTGCATATTGGTGTTTGAATATAAAGACTTGGAATGGAAGGAAAACACCACTGGAGAACTTATTTTCTTTCATCTAACTGCAAAGGAAATCAGCTCAATAACGAAACCAGAGATTAAAATAGACTCATCTAAGTTCTTTTCAATATTAACTTTATATTGCCATTAAGATTTGCCTGAGCATGAACCATAAGGGACTATATCTAATTTCAACATCCTCACATGAGAGAGGTTTGGGTTGCTCAGATCCATTATTTAACAAAGAGACCTGAAATGCTCAGAAAGAAAGGTAGAGCTCATGCTGTATTTGATCCAGAGTTCAACAAGAGCTTTAACATCTTCCAAAAATACTAGAATATATTAAAGGCAGGAAAGAACCAGTTAGGAGAACTTTTGGTAGTTTCACAGAATCACAGAATGTCAGGGACTGGAAGGGACCTTGAAAGCTCATCCAGTCCAACTCCCCTGCAAAGCAGGATCACCTAGACCAGATCACACAGGAACATGTCCAGGTGGGTTTTGAATATTTCCAAAGAGGGAGACTCCACAACCCCCCTGGGCAGCCTGTTCTAGTGTTTTGTCAACCTCACAGGGGAAAAAAAAAGTCCTCCTCATGTTTACATCAAACTTCCTCTGCCTCAACTTCCACTCTTTGCCCTTTGTTCTGTTATTGAGCATCACTGAGCAGAGCCTGGCTCCATCCTCCTGGCACTCATCTTTACATATTTATAACTACTAATGAGTTTACCTCTCAGTCTCTTCTTCTCCAAGCTAAAGAGCCCCAGCTCCCTCAGTCTCTCCTTGTAAAAGAGATGTTCCATTCCCTTAATCATCTTTGTAGCTCTGTGCTGGACACTCTCAAGCAGTTCTGTGTCCCTCTTCAACTGGGGCACCCACAACTGGACACAGTACTCCAGATGCGGCCTCACCAGGGCAGAGTAGAGGGGCAGGAGAACCTCTCTTGACATACCAGCCACAGCCCTGCTAATACACCCCAGAATGGCATTGGCTTTCCTGGCTACTGTTTTTTTCTAGTCTTATTTTAGCTGAGGACTCTAGACTAGATTCATGGCTGAATTTTACGGGATCACATAGTATTAAGACTCACTGTGATACCGAATCTCTACCCTACTATCGTAGTTTGAGGGATCCTGGGTCTCCCTTAAAACCATAGGGTCAGAGACCCATCCCAGGGGGATGGTGTGGCGGGGCACACCCAAGTCCCTGCCCCACCGAAGGTTTGAATGAGGTGCGAAACTGTTCTGCTCCCCCCTACCTCTGGTTCCCGGGGTTTGGAATGTGAAAGGAGTAGGTGTCAAGTACCTTACTCCACCCCCGCAGGCTTGAACGGGGGAGAGCAACTCGCCTCAGCATATATATATGGCAATGGGACACGTTATGGGGGAGACTTGGAGGGACTTGGAGCAGACTGCCGGAGACTGCTACGGGGGACTTTGAGAGGGCTTTAAGACGAACTGCTAGCCACAGACTNTATCATAGCTTAAGAGACAGTGCCTGACTGATTCCCTTCCCTTGTCCTTTCCTCATCTCACTTCTCTCTGGGAACATCACTTGTCCCGTATCTCATGGTCTGTGGGGGAGATGGCTGGTAGCTGGCAAGGAGTTGGCTGCATCATGCAGCCTGATGAGACCTTGTAAGCCCCAGCTGGGGAGGGCAGTTTCAGCACACCCTCAGGCTGACCGAGGGTGGAAGGGGTGGAAGATTCTAGAAGGCAAATTTGGGCCTATTGGGTTTTGTACTTATTCTACCTAATTGCCTTTTGTATATATGCCCTTGTAAATAGAATTTCTCTTTAAACTTCCAATCAGTGTGCAGTATCCTCATTCTTACTCCTGGAAAGGGGTAAGAGTAATTTCTGTCCATCAGTCCTGGGTAGCTCATGGCCTCTAACTAGGACACCTACAATCTTACAAGGTCATAAGAAGAATTTTTTAATATCTTTAACTTTTTGGCAACCCTTACTAAAAGTTACAGACACTGTTGGATATTAATATACTAACACAACAATCTGAAAAAAGATGTGTGGATAGGGGAAATAAAAATAAGAAGTAAAAGGTTAATATAGTATCACCACAGGATGTGGATCTGATCCAGAGTATAATTATGAGGTTGCCAAACTCCTGCAACAGTGTGATGTGAAGATCTGGGTGGAAGTTTTTCAGGTACACTGCTTTAAAAAAGGCTTCAGAAAATCACAGGTAAGGTATTGCAAGGATGATCAAGTAGGTGCATTGCTATCAGGAAAAAGAAAAAAGCTGAAACCAAAATGATCCATTTATCAGCATCCATTTTTACAAACTCCCTGTAGATCCCTACCCAGTTTATTGCCCAAGTGCTTTGTGAAAGGTCAGGATGCTCACTTACCGTCCAGTGAGGCAGGCAAACTTCAGACTGCCTTGCAAACAGGTCATGCTCAGCTTCCAGGTGCTGTGCCACAGAGCCAAGACTCTGGATGAACCAAAAGCCCCAACCCGAGCCAAATTGATGTCCTAACTGTAATCCACAATCAAATAAAAGGAAGGAGCCTCCAACTCCACTGTGAAAGGGAGTTGAGTTAAAGATTATGATACATGGAGAACTATATTTGAGGGGGTCTAGGGGCTTAGACTCCTAGATTTGTTTGTTTTCCTATTTTTTCCCCAACATTATACAAATAAATACTTTGATGTTCTATGTCCTTTTATTTGATAGTGAAGCAGTAGCTAGACTAACTGAGAAGAAAACTAGTGGGAAGAATGAAGACACTAGACAAGTTCTTCACTCAGATTGATCAACCACAAGAGAGAAGGTCTCTCACTCCATATTTTGCACAATAGCATAGAAGAGGTTTGCCTAGTGAAGGCAGATAATGCTGTCATTGCCAGTCTCCACAATGTACAATTACTTTGACTCATGCAATCTGCCTCTGTGATGAGAGGTCTCGTAGTAAAGACATAATAACCACTAAAATAACTATTTAGTTATTATGGCTAGATGAGTCTAAGTTCATTTAAATCAAAAGCTTCACTATCAGCTGGTTTGATATCTGTTGGCAAAAATACTCTTCCTGGCAACAGACCAATGGATTCACAAGGGAGGCTTGTTTCAGGCGCTACGTCAATTGAAGGAAAGTATTCTTCATGGGCATTATGTCACTGCAGAGAGAGTGGAGAATGGTGTGATTCAGCAGCAGAGATGAGAGATGCCTGCACGTAAGAGCATGTTCAGGCAAGAATTTCCTGAGGATGGGTATGAGCTGATTCTCCAGAAATTGAGCTGATTCTCCAGAACTGCAATGACAGGACAAGGGGCAATGGGTTTAAACTGGTAGAAGGAAGATTTAGACTGGATGTTAGGAAGAAGTTCTTTCCAGTGAGGGTGGTGAGGCACTGGCACAGGTTGCCCAGGGAGGTTGTGGCTGCTCCCTCCCTGGAGGTGTTCAAGGCCAGGTTGGACGAGGCCTTGAGTAACCTGTACTAGTGGGAGGTGTCCCTGCCTATGGGAGGGGATTGGAACTAGATGATCTTTGAGGTCTCCTTCCAACCTTACCATTCTATGAAATTTGCAGCTACAGCTTATCATCTTGGGGTTGTGAACACAGGTCTGCAGTTTTTTGAGTAATAGGACTTACCAGGTTGGATGAGGCCTTGAGTGACCTGTACTAGGGGGAAGTGTCCCTGCCTATGGCAGGGAGTTGGAACTAGATGATCCTTGAGGTCCCTTCCACCCTTACTATTCTACGATTCTATGACTCAGTAAGTAGGCTGCAGACTTTTGCTGGCATCCAGGAATGTAATTATTCTGGAACAGAGTTGCAGAATAAATGTTTTTGACAGCATTGATCTTGGACAATGGCAGTTATGATATCATGGGCATAAAACTGATAAAGACAGGATATGGAAAATAACATCTTAAACATCTCAGCAAGCCTATGAGTGAAGTTCTTAAACATTTCAGCAAGACTATGAGTGAAGTAGACATCACCATTGTTTCCTTTTCACAGCCTATAATATAATTTTCTCTATTAAAATATTCCAATTAGCCTCAAACCAGCACACCTTGGAAGATCTTTGTTAGCTCAGTGCTCACTGAATGGGCTTTTGCAAGGAGGCCTAAGTGTAAGGATTACCATGGCAGGTGAGTCAAATCAGGTCCACGATGCAGCCTAGAGCTAGGCAAATTTAATTGCCTGTTGTCTTCCTCTGAACATAGAGATCCACAACCAAAATGAGCAGCTGTCAGTGTTTTGGCTTGCCTGTCTCACTGAAAAATCTCTAAAGAAGGGTTAATGTTCTTGATAAGCATCAAAGCTAAAGGCAATTGATTTATCAGAGTGCTTAGCCCTATTTTCTTGTTTTCCTTTGTATGATTGTCTGAGCCACTGTCTTTTGGTAACATTGGTGCACAGTCCAGCTATCCATGCTAGCAGCCTGAGTGCTGTTGCCAAGAAGTTGCATAATTCATAAAAGAATCATGAGGAGTTTTGTGTAATTTATCCTTTTCTTCCGTGACCTACAATGCAACTATCTGTATATATAAACAAACCATAAATATTGATGTATTTATGTATAAATACATAAATAAACCATCCCAACTCACCAGCCTTTTCCCCAAGCTTAGGTAGCAGATGTATATGAGGAGAAGACCATGAAACAAAAGAATATAGATGCACTTCTTAAAAAAAGACCTTGATTTGGTTTCATCTCACCTAGATGTAGATATCTAAGCAGAAAGACTTATTAGGAGTCCTGTCACATTCACAGCATTTCGTCTTCAACAAAGAAGACAATCTGAAGATATATTTTGATCTCTGATGCAGCTTCCTCTTACCAAGCCTGTTTTGCACATTTCTTGCAGCAAAAGTGCATGACATCTTGGCATCTGACTTAGAAACCTCAATTCTTAGCTAAAAAGTGAGTGGGAACTGATAATTGTGGGGTTTTTTTTTGCATTATTCCTATTCTCCAGCATATTATCCCTATTTCTCTCCCTGTGAATCTTCAAATTCTTCATCTCAACTTTTTTCTGTCTCACATTTTGTCTCTATATAGTATTGGTTCCCTTTGATTCTGTCTTCCTCATTGCATCCTTAACTGCTTAGCTCGTTCTCATCTCTGATTGCATGTTACATATTTACCTGTACTAGTGGGAGGTGTCCCTGCCTATGGAAGGGGGTTGGAACTAAATGATCCTTGAGGTCCCTTCCAACTTTACTATTCTATGATTCTATGATATTTAAGTGTACAATTTTCTCCAAACTGGTCTTGATGAAACAAACAAACAAAAAAACCCCAATCTGGAACATGGCTATTAGTGTCATATTTGGTTAACTTTGCCAACTGAAAACAAGGAATTTTGGAAATACATATTAAGGAAATTATTAACAATTTTGGTTTTGAAGTGCCATTTTTGTTGAAGAATGAAAAAAAAAGTTTTTAAAGCTAAAGAATAATTTCATCTGGAAAGAGAATTTTTGAATTATTAATTACATGATAGCAGAAGAACAGGAATAAGAAAAATCTTGAGACCTTTAATTTCAAGCTAAACCAAATACAGTGAAATTAAAAAGCTGTGTTTTATTGGTTTTTTAGAGTTTGTGGTTTTAAAGGTTTATTAAACAACAACCATGAGCAATTTCTTAAATCTATTTTGGTCTATCACAGAAATGAAAAATCTATTATTCACCAAGCTCTTTCTCCTTTCCCTTCTATTTTTGAATCATCAGATTTTCTTTTGGTCTGGCTACCATCAATATAATATTGCCTCTGCATTGTTTAGTCCAGCCTCTCACACAATAGTCTATAAACACTAATAAATTAATGCTGTATTTGATGGAATTGAAGCAGCACTGTTGAAAGAGATTGAGGGCTAGCAACAGAGAAGCCATAGATGAATTTGCAATGTGATACAGCCACAAAGGGAAGGGCAATGTAATCTTGGGCTATGGTCAGATAGACATTATATTATGAAACAACAGGAAAAAAGCTCCACCAAATAATTTTCCTCAGTACAGCTTGGTTGTGACTGCATCTGAAATGTTGTATTCGGTCCAGAGCACCAGATACTGACAAATGAGCATTCAGAAAGAGGTACTCTTGTGCTCCATTTACTGGGGAAAGTTTAAATGAGCTAAATAAGACAGCTGTGCTTCTCTGGGCAGCACAGGACAGAAAGCAGCATAGCTGGGAGCAAAGCACACGCTGCCATGGGGACCTAGATGTGAAGCTATCTCTAAGGAAGGTCAGAGTGCTAAGCCTGCATCTATATCCTACCTTTTCCTCCACCTGTTCCCTCAGGACAAACCCTTCTGAAGCTACATTTCCTGCCAAACAAGCCACAAAAGCAAAATTGCTCCCTATCTGCAGAGAGAATGCTTACCCTCAGCACAACAAAGTTCCAGACCATTTGCCAGAGGTTACTAATCTCTGCCCAGCTGCATGGGCTGGACCTTTGGGGAAAACTCAGTCCGTTCCTTTGCCTGTCACAGCTGGGAGATGCAAATACCACAACTGGGCTAGGTAAAAAGGCTATTTTATTTCCATTTCCCACTTTCACATCAGAATTTGGCACAGGATAATCAAAGAATGCCCTACAAGAAACCATATCAAGAAAAGAATTCAATCAGCTGTGTAAACCCAGCCAAAACGTCTGACTCGTGTAAATATGTACTGTATGTACCTTGCAATACCAAGAATTTAAGCAAACATCCTGTGACAGAATGGGATATGTCTGCATCAGATTATGGGGGACACTTGCTTTTCACAGTGCTTGGAGAACATCTGCACTACTCCTGCCCAAGATATACACTGTACTTCTGCAAGCAGCCTGCCCCCAAAATACTTATCATACTTCACCAGGAAAACAGCAACTACTACCCTAAACTCAGCGAGTTTTCTGTGACACATCTTGAGAAGAGCAATATCTCCTGGTGGACAAGCAGCTACCCATGGGACAGCAATGTGCCCTTGTGGCCAAGAAGGCCAATCAGACCCTGGAGTGCATTAAGAGGAGCCTGGCTAGCAGATCCAGATTGGTTCTCCTCCCTCCTCTACTCTGCCCTGGTGAGACATCGCCTGGATTATTGCATTCAGTTTTAGGCTTCCCAGTTCAGGAGGGACAGGGCTCTACTCAAAAAAGTCCAATGGAGGGCTATGAAGATGATTAAGGGGCTGGAGCACTGCCCTGTGAGGAGAGGCTGAGGGGGCTGTTTGGTCTGGTGAAGAGAAGACTCAGAGGGCATCTAATCAATGTTTATAAATATCTGAAGGCTGGGGGTCAGTTGTGCCCTGTGATAGGACAAGGGGCAATGGATGTAAACTACAGCACAGGAAGTTTCACCTCAAGATGAGGAAGAACAACTTTACTGTAAGGGTCACAGAGCACTGGAACAGGCTGCCCAGAGCAGTTGTGGAGTCTCCTTCTCTGGTGATGTTCAAGACCTGTCTGGATGCATTCCTGTGTGACTGAGCCAGATTCTATGGTGCTGCTCTGGCAGGGGGGTTGGACTGGATGATCTCTGGAGGTCCCTTCCATCAGGGATAACACAGGATAACATCCTGTGATCCTGTGATTTTTTGCAAATGGTTTCAAGGAGCTGGGTGTTGAGAGTAGGTATAGGAGCAGCAATTTCAAAGTTGATTATGTGGTACAGAAAGACTGTGTCTTTTAAGAGTGTTGGAGGTACCCATGAAACTGACAGCAACAGCTACCCAAAATGTGGATTTATTGTAACCAAAATTGCTTGGCACTCCTTCCTACAAGTAAATTACAAGTTCGGATGTCATTCAGGAATGTGATACTACACAACCAATTATACTCATAAAGGTGAAACCTCCCACTCAAGGGTACTCAAAATAAAGAATCACCAAAGCAGAGGGCAAGACTCACTCAGTCCAGGAAAGAATCCTTAGAAGACATCCCATTCTAATGGGAGAGGATCCTACTGCAAGGTTGCTTACTTTGAGGGGAACCAATGCTAAAAGCCTCTGTAGTGAGACTCCATTTACACTCTAAATCAAGGGTGCATCATGGTCAGTTCCAGGCCGAGCCCATACAGCCATGCAAAATCAAGTAAATGGGTGCAGAGGAGCCAGCTAATATCTGGGAAGAAACTGGAAAGTTCAAAGTCAAATGTATACATCCAAGAGTTATTTGAAGATAAGGATTAGTTGTGCAGTAAGTAGAACTTGCTAACTGGTTCAAGTATCATTTAGGGATCTACAGTGAAATGTCTAATTTATTACACAAATTAGACCGAGGCAGAATAAAGCATTCCGTTTAATCATAAAGGTTTGTGGGAGTGGCAGTCTCGTATTTGTGAGCAAGGCTGAATATTCTATAAAGTCAAATCTCTTCACTTAAATGAAGGTATTAGAACAGAGTGAAGGAAGTGAAAGAGGTCACACTGTTTCATCAGGATTGCTTTCAAGCAGTCACTCACTAACTCATTGGGAGTTTCCTGAGAAAGAAATTGCTCAAGTTTCTCTTGTAGCTAACTCAGCTGCTATATGGTACAAGAAGTGGTTAGTTAAATGACTTATATAAACCAAGAAAGGTCAGGATTTCATGCCAAAATTTCTGTCTGGGGGATAAGTATCTTTCCACTTTCTCTGCTCCCAGAATGTATTCTCTATATATGCTCTTTGTGACTGTGCTGGTTTGAGGCTAATTGGAATATTTTAATGGAGAAAATTAGATTACAGGCTGAGAAAATCACACAATGGTGATGTCTACTTACTCGCAGGCTTGCTGAGATGTATAAGAACAAGAATACAAACATAGATAAGACAGTCTCTCAGAGAGTCTTGGGCTCTCTAGCTGGTTTTGGTCTTGGCCTCTCTGCCTAGTAACCTAACTAACCACTCTACTTCTAAACCCCCTGGTCAATCCTCCAAGCTCACCTCGTGTGTAAGGCAAACCCTGGGGTAAGGAAGAGGGGTGGGGAGAAGGTGGAAGGGGGGTTGGGAGCCCCTCCTGGGGTCTCTGATTTCTGGGAGGGGTGTTGTGTTTCTGTATTACCTTTAACTTGTATATTTCTGTAAATATTCCTGTATATAGTGTATATATCTGCTTGTATAATGTGCTGAGCTGTAAATGGAGCTTCAGTCCTTAACTTCCAGCTGGCTGAGTCTAGTCTGGGTGATTTTACAAAGTGTGGGGAGGGGGCAGGAAACTCCCAAACCATCACAGTGACATTAGCAATAAGCTGAAGCGCTTGATTTGCCAGTTGGTTCACAAGTGGAGATAATTCTTATCTCCATGGGCAGGAAGTGTATCTGTTAGGAGGAAAAGCTGCAGTTCATGCCAAGCATTAATCACAAGATGAGTGAAGCATGTGCAATGTTATTCCTATCGAGGAACTTTGTGTCAGTTACCATCAGTGGCAAAATTTGTGAGGATTATGTTAAAAGTGATGCAAAGACAATGTTATTCCTTGAACTTCTCAGGTCATCCTGACCTCCATTGCTTTACTAGAAATAGGTGGAGCAAGAGAATTAACAACCAAGTCCTCTTTTCTTGCTATTCCAAGCAATTTGAAAGAAAAAAAATTTAGAGAGGAGATGAAACCAGCAAGATTACAGAATCACAGAGTGTTAGAGGTTGGAAGGGACCTCTAGAGATCATCGAGTCCAACATCAAGACAGGATCCCGTAGGGTAGTTTGCACAGGAATGCATCCAAATGGGTTCTGAAGGTCTGCAGAGAAGGAGACTCCACAACCTCTCTGGGCAGCCTGTTCCAGTCACAGAAAGATCACAGTATCACAGTATCAGCAAGGTTAGAAGAGACCTCAAAGATCATCAAGTCCAACCCCTTACCACAGACCTCAAGACTAGACCATGGCACCAAGTGCCACGTCCAAACTCGCCTTGAACACCTCCAGGGATGGTGACTCCACCACCTCCCTGGGCAGCCCATTCCAGTGGGGAATGAATCTCTCAGTGAAGAACTTTCTCCACACCTCGACCCTAAACTTCCCCTGGCGCAGTTTGAGACTGTGACCTCTTGTTCTGGTGCTGGTTGTCTGAGAGAAGAAAGCAAAAAAAAGATGAACATTCCTTTGTCACTGGTAAGGTGAAGCTTCTATGAAGTTGAGGCAAACTTTCCATTGAGTTCATAGCCTTAGGATAAGGCTTGAAAAGTTCTGGCTCAATGACATAATTTCAAGATCCAGACTCTTATCCAGAAGATCCTGAATTTTAGAAGTACTTTGAAAAGTTCCTTGGGGAAGTGTCATTATTTTTAATCAATTTTTGAGATTCACAAAGTAGGCTGTTGTTGATTACATGATTTATACATGCTCTCTATAGACTTAGAGGGGCTTCATACATTATTTTACAGTGTTTATTGCTTATTATGGAAACTACATGATAATAGTGGTTTCAATTATAAGCCTATTAGGCAGGTAATTGACAACACAAGTATACTATAAAGCTACACTCTGCTGGCTTCAGTACAAGTGCTGCTAATCAGTGCATAAATGATTTCCTAATTAACTGCTTCTGTCAGAATCCCAGTGTCACTCAACAAACAAGTTAGCCAAGGGTTCATTCCACTCTTCCCTTTCCACCTAGCTGTGCTACCTCTTGTGATGAGAAACTGTTCATCTCAACAGGAGTCTTGCCTAGACCACAGCAGCAAATGCATGCTGTTATTGTACTGCCTACAGCTGTTTCAAATTCACAGCTGCAGAAGATCACCGAAAACAATGAGGTGACAATGCTTAAAAGTGGATTCTTACCCCTGAGAGAGGCTTGTATGGAAGTCATGGATATGCAGTTCAGCCTGATGACTCCCATCAGCTTCTCAGGATACATGAGATCATAAATACCTTATAAGTTTTAACTCATATTCCTGATACAACAGAATAGTCAATAGTACTTTATGACATTATAGGATCATAAAGGTTGGAAAAGATCTTCAAGGTGATCGAGTCCAGTCATAACCAAATTACCATGACCACTAAACCACGTCTACATCTGCACAATTCTTGAACACCTCCAGGGATGGTGACTCCAGCACCTCCCTAGGGAGCCTGTTCCAATGTTTCACCACTCTCACAGTGAAGAATTTTTTTTCCTAATATCCAATCTAAACCTCACCCCTGGCACAAGTTAAACTGATTTCCTCTTTTCCTATCACTACAACCTTATTTCAGGCAGTTGTAGAGAGCAGTAAGATCTCACCTTAGCCTTCTTTTCTCCAGACTAAACAATCCCAGCTCATTCAGCCTCTCTTCCTCTGACATGCCCTCCAAACCCCTTGCCGGCCTTGTATCTCTTCTCTGGAGACACTCCAGAACCTCAATGTCTTTCCTGTACTGGAACACTCAGAACTGAAGATAGTGCTCAAGCTGTGCCCTCATCAGGGCTGATTGCAAGGGCACACCACTTTGTACTCCTGCTGGACTTGATACAGGTCAGCATACCATTGATCTTGGCCACCTGGGCACACTGCTGGCTCATGTTCATCTGGCCGTCCCCCAACATCCTCAGATCCTTTTCCACCAGGTTGTTTTCCAGCCAATCCTCCCCAAGCCTGTAGCATTTTTTTGGGTTGTTGTGATCAAAGAGCAGCATCTAGCACTTGTTAAACTTCATCCTGTTGACCTGTCCAGATCTCTCTTGCATTGCCTTCCTACCCTGAAGCAGATCAACATTTATGCTCAATTTAGCGTTGTCTGCAAACTTGCTGATGGTGCTCTTGATCCCCTCATCCAAATAATCCATAGATATTAAACAGAACTGACCCCAGTACTGAGCCCTGGGGGACACCATTTGTGACTGGCCATCAGATGGATTTAACTCTGTTTATCACAACTCTTTAGGCCTGGCCATCCAGCCAGTTTGTAATGCAGCAAAGAGTCCACCTGTCTGTGCCATGGGCCAAATATTTCTCAAGGAGAATGCTGTGAGAGATGATGTCAAAGGCTTTACTAAAGTCCAGGCAGACAATATCCACAGCCTTTCCCTCATCCATCACTCAGGTCACCTGGTCATAGGAGATGAGGACGGTCAGTCAGGACCTGCCTTTCATGAACTAGTGTTGGCTGGGCCTGATCTAGAGCTTTTCTTAAACTCAGCTATAGTAGAGCTATGGTGAAGACAATGAACAAGATTCTCAACTTTCTTAATTATTCTTAAACCTTTAGACTTTCCTATACGACTACATGACACAGAAGCTGAATATGTGTTTCTCAAAGAAAATTTTACAGGAGTTTTCCACCAAATCTCAATTTATCTTCTGACCATCTCAGGATGACCTTATGAGCTCTTGTTCAGAGCCAAATTCCTGATCTCCCCTGGTGAGATAACATGGACATCTTTTGCATTCGAACGCCTGAACTACCTCCTGTGGAGTTGGAAATACTGTCACAGCGATTCAGAGAATTAGAAAATAATCATTTTTTGTCTGTCTGCCACTGATCTTATTGCTTTCATCATCACAGATCACTGCAAATCCCCATGCAGCATGTTCTGTGCCACTTCACCCCATTTTACTCATTTAGGTGTGCCCTCCAGCATTACCGAAAAGATGTCCAAGAAGTCTCCTCTCACAGTAACAATTTCTCTTTAATCTCTGAGTGTAAGCTGATTTATAATTAGCAGTTTGATTCATTCTCTTCAGAGAGGTTCTGGTAAGACAAATAAGGAAATTAAATTTGTTTCATCTTTGCCTTCAAAAATGTTGTTTCTAAAGAGCAGCTTAAAGGCAGAAGGAAAAAGAAGGAAATACTACTTTGATACTGCCCAGGGTCCAAAGATTGCAAGAATTAGTGTAGGATAACAAGCACAGTAAAGATGACAGAAGTCCCTGTGATCTCATGGGAACAAACTTATGAAAACCAAAAATAGCATCATTGATGACTAACAGCTCTCCTGACTACAAGAAAATGAATTGTACTGCCTTTTTGACTATGCCCTCCAATTCCACACATATTGGCCTGGAGAGGAGACAAGACCTTTTCACCCAATGTTTGCTGCTCTGTGAGGGTCTTCTAACAGATGGAAAGATAAAAAGAGAGATCTGCATTAATGTCCAAGAAAACAGGTTTAACTCACAGGAGGTATTTCTGATGGACAGATGGTTTTCTACATTAGCCATGCTCAAACATTGTCTGTTTTCACTATTCAAGGCTTCTAGTTGCAGTCATGATAATTAATAAAGCAAAATAATGTGGTACTGTAAAAATGCAAGTTTACCTGTAATCCCAATTATCCTGCTCATCCTGTTATGGCATTTGATTGACAATCACAAATAAGCAAATAAGCTGAATATTGGGCTTTCTACAGTTCACTAGACTGCCAAGAACCTGGTTTAAGCATTTTAATTTAAAATTTTTTTTTAAAAAAATCAAGTTTTAAAGCCCTCCTTAACATTTTGCTGGATACCACCTCAACAACTCGCTGGATAAGGAATTGGCTGGATGGTCACACACAGAGAGTGGTGATCAAGGGCACAATGTCCACCTGGAGACCAGTGCCAAGTGGCGTCCCTCAGGGGTCAGTGCTGGCACCAGTGCTGTTTAACATCTTTGTCAGTGACATGGACAGAGGAATTGAGTGCACCCTCAGCAAGTTTGCAGATGACACCAAGCTGTGTGGCACAGTTGACTTGCTAGAGGGCAGGGATCCATCCAGAGGGACCTGGACAGGCTGCAGAGGTGGGCCCAGGCCAACCTCATGAA
>WBNM01040780.1:38528-53645 GCA_013399055.1 Ramphastos sulfuratus
CCTCCCTGGAGGTGTTCAAGGCCAGGTTGGAGGAGGCCTTGAGTGACCTGTACTAGTGGGAGGTGTCCCTGCCTATGGCAGGGGATTGGAACTAGATGATCGTTGAGGTCCCTTCCAACCTTACCATTCTATGATTCCATGATTTCATTCTTTCAGGGGTTATGTATGCAAAAGCCTCTAAGTGTGTCTGACTGAAAAAGTTCTTGAATGAGGAATCAGTTTCCTCAGGTACTTTGAACATTCCCAGGACACTGGAGATCTTCGTGTAAAAAAAAATAGTTACTTATTATTTGTTTTTACTCTTGGCAGGTGATGGAGTGACACCATATGATTGCTTTCCCCAAATTGTTTCTTTAAGCTTCCATTTCGAGCTCCAAGCGCCAGGCTTATAATTCAGTTTAATATTGAAATAATGGCTTTTAACTTTAGTTTACAAGATTAGGTCCACAGCCCTTGGCCCCCATGAATGAGGATGGATGATAATACTAGGCTGGTAACTATATCTCTCAAGAGAAGAGGGTCAAGCAGAATTGGTTATAAAATTAAACCTGGTCATTTCATGCCATCTACTTAGAATGCCAAGGTTGCTGTTTATATGAGAACTGAAATCTCAACTGCTTCTAAATTAGGAAGTACACATATACAACACACACATGCACAGAAATTAATAAACCCCAGTAAGAGAGAGGACACTGACAAAGGGCTGCAGAGGGGTTTTGGTTATTTCAGCATGTGGCCTAAAATGTAGCAGATTCAGCAAAGACGCAGATTTGCATAACGTAATGAGACTGAAATCAAAGTATCAGGAAGATGGAGCAAGTGCTAATTAACTAGACACTGCAGCTAGAATATCAGGGTGGCAAGAGAGTACAATGCAGAAAAAACATTCCAGGGACAAATGGATAGTGGTGTTAATTGCATTAGGGGAAAAAAAAAAATCTTGGCTGCAATACTCTTGCTGCAAACTTTAGCAGACCGTTCAGAAAGATTAATGTCAGCTTGAAGTCACTTGGAGCTACAGGTTCTGAGAACTGCTAGACAGGCAAAGAACCTGATCATTCCTTTGAATGGAGCCAGCTCAAGTCTATAGCTTAGTGCCACAGCACTAAACATGAGGAAAAGGAGTAAGTCCTACATCATGTCTCGAAATGTCTGCTCTTTGCAGTTTGTTTTGTTTTTAATCTGTGTATTCAGGGTACAGAAAATACTAAGTAAAGGACTCCATGTCCTCTTTCTTTGGTGTTCTGGAAGCATGCCATTGCTAGGAAGGAAGAGTTTGGGCCTCTTCCCTTATTTGAGGCATAAGAAGTTTCATGTAAACATGAGGAGGAATCTTTTCCCTGTGAGAGTGACAGAACACTGGAACAGGCTGCCCAGGGGGCTTGTGGAGTCTTCCTCTCTGGAGATATTCAAACCCCACCTGGATGTGTTCCTGTGTGACGTGGTACAGGTGATCCTGCTCTGGCAGGGGGGTTGGACTGGATGATCTTTTGAGGTCACTTCCAGCCCTTTACATTCTGTGCTTCTGTGATTTTGAGGACTGAGAACTGAAACTAGGATTATTGTCTCTTGTGTATGGCACCATTGGTCATACAGAAAATCTTAAACGATTTCATACTCCCTTTTTTCCTGCTGCCAAGATTCTATAACCAGAACTAAATTGATAAAAAATATGAAAAGCTTTTTTTAAATAAAAATTTCATTAATATTTAACAGGTGGAATAAAAACTTTAAAATATATGCATGCCTATTTTACATAGAGTCTGTAATCCCCTATCAATAATTTAGGCAATGAGTTTCTTCAGACACCTCCGGAAGGACTGAGTAGTTAGTTGTGGACGTGGATAGCTATACAAGGAGAGAGTAAATTCTAGAAGACTACTGTGTGCCCCATGTACCATGTTCATGGAATGGAAAAGGAGTAGAAGAAATTTCCAAGTCTGAGGCTGCCTGCAGAATCTTCTCTTGAACTCAAGCAGCAGTGGTTTGTGCTTTTAGCTCTGACATACTCCTCTACATCCTGCCAGCTAATGCTAACTATCAGCTGTGGAGACTGCTTCTCTTGAGGGGAGATCTATTCCTTCCCTCAATGGCCTGTTCAGAGGGAACAAACTCACCTAGAATCATCAAGATTATACCATTTTCTGGGAAGACCTCCAGGAAAACTTTAAGACATGTACTTTTTGATTTCATTGGATACATATGGGTTTAAACTGGCAGAGGGAAGATTTAGACTGGATGTTAGGAAGAAGTTCTTTACAGTGAGGGTGGTGAGACACTGGCACAGGTTGCCCAGGGAGGTTGTGGCTGCTCCCTCCCTGGAGGTGTTCAAGGCCAGGTTGGATGAGGCCTTGAGTAAGCTGTACTAGTGGGAGGTGTCCCTGCCTATGGCAGGGGGGTGGGACTAGATGATCCTTGAGGTCTCCTTCCAACCTTACCATTCTATGAATCTATGATTCTATGGTTCTTCAACCAGGGTATTAGCTGAACAGACTTCCGAATTCTGCTTAGCAGCTACAAATAATGATGAGTTCATAGATGTGTTAGACTGTTGTTCCAGTTACTGACACCTGAACTCAAGCAGTCAAAAAAGGTTATTTACAAATGAAATTCTGAAATTGGAAAGTCATAGGTAATAGATGTGATGAAAACATTTTGACTATCTTGTTGGGTAAAAGGGATAAATTATTCCCAAATAATTTATTCACTAGGTCATATTAATTGATCAAGCTAGCCAGAATCTTTTGCTAGCTTTTCTGAATGGCCACACTCCACATGCCTAACTCCATGTGAGGTTATTCCCTCTTTACATTTTTCTGTGGAATGCTATGCTCTACTGTGACTGGCTCTTAAACATGGGGTTTACACACTCTCTGAAGTTCATTTAGGGGAGAACTAGAACAGTTGTTTCTCACTCAGATAAGAGAAAAAGTTCATCTTAGTCTGAAAGCTTTAACTAAGTAAAAAACAAAAAATTATATATATATATACATACATACAAAAAGGATTGTTCTATTTGATTATTAAAAAAACCCCAACCCTGAACAGAGAAAACATCCAGATGCTTATACCTCAAAAGTTTCTGAGATGTAAAAACTGCCACAGTCTTTTAAGTCCGTTAGCTGTGGATTGGTGAGGTAACTAAGACCACATGAGATAAAAATCTAATGTGAAACCATTGACTCCCTTCTGGAATACTGTTTGTTAGAGACCCAGATTCACCTATGGGCAGACAAATAGGGACATTGACATGAAAAAAAAAAAAAAAAAGAAAATCATGTTGAATGGGAAGAGGAAGGTAAGGAGAGCTCTTTCTCTCTCCACTTCTACCCTTTCAAGCTCATTACCATTAATTAACTTTGATACATTGAGCTATCCCACTAGATTTAAAGATTCCACTAGATTAAAGATTATTTGTACAATGGGACTCACCACATTCCCAGTCATTGTCCTTGAGGCAATAGAGAAGGTCAGATGTCTCTGTACAGATGATAAAAATCAAAGCTGGGAAACCTGGCAGCTGCATTTGCTGGGTGATAGGTTGGATCTGGTGTTTCTTCTTCCTCTTCTAATTTCTCATCTATATTTGCAGTCAGAAGATACATATCCTTCCTCTTCCCATTCCTCTGGGAACTCCTGCCACATTGCAGGTACATATATTTCAGGGTGAAAGCAAGTGTGTAGGGAGTTTCTATTCATAGAGTATCCACCTCCTTTGATATGGGTTCTCCTACCTAACTATATCAGCAGGCACGAGGGAAAAATAAATGTCTTCTGAGTACATGGATGAATGTATGCAATGCTCTTAAATTATTTTGAAAGTTTCATTTGGGTTTAGCATTCTACTTCAGCTTATCATGCCTTTCACTGGCTGGTAGGGGTCCTTCAGGTAGTAAAGTACTGCCCACAGCTATATATTGTCAGTGGTACTTGTCATATATACTTGAATTCATCCTTGCAAATCTTGGGACTAATGCAACTCTCAATCATGCAGGCAGTGCATACATAAAACAGGAACCAGCACGGGGTTGTCTCCTCAGGAAAAATCTTGATATATCAGCATGCAGTTATTAACTTCATTTGTTAAGGAACATGTCATGGGCACAGCCACGCTCTAAGGTTTGCAGCATTCACTGAACTCCCTGAGAAACTCAGCAAATAATTGATTTCAGCTATCAGATGCCAAAAAAAACCTCCAACCCAAGTATATATTTGGATTTGATCCTCAACTATTAGTGTGTTAATGTTATGCAGCAAGAGGAAAAAGACCATGAAAAATGGCAGTCCAATGACAACTATAATCACCTCTAGATAAATAGAGTTTTGTCCTCTTTATTGTGGGGGTCACATCTTTAAACCATTTCTCACCCCTCCTTTGAATTGTGTTCATGGGGATTTTCAAATGTATTTGTTTGAAAATATCTGATTACAATGATTTGGGGTTTCAATTTTTTTGTTGTTGTTATTATAGAATCATAGAATTGTATAATGGTAAGNGTTACTTTATCTGAAAGATTTTGCTCATTATCACTCAGCATCACCCCTTCAAACAGGCTAAAAAATATTTTCTGGAAAACAGCAGCAAAAATTTTCACCTGAATGCAAAAATATTCTCTCTCTGTCAAGGTAATTATACAGCATCAGCTACTATGATCCCATATCTGTACAGGATGTATTAGCAAGCTTCCTCTCCCAATCTCCAAGGAAATTCTGCATTCACATGGAAACAAATTGTCAGATTACACAGTATATTAGATTACAAATCTCATCAGGGGCTAGCCCTTTCCACTGGGCATTTCCTCCTGGGCATTTCTTGCCCAGCAAGAAAAAAAAAAAAAATTCAGTAAATTCGATAATTTGAGATGCAGCTGACAGGAGAATTCTGGCTTCTTGGATTGGGGGGGGGGGGGCTTAAATTTTTTCTGAATTGTGATTCACCTTAAGAAAAAAAAAAAAAGTAAAAAATAAAAATGGCCAAGAGCTGTCAGTCAAATTTTTAATATGATAAGTTCCCAATCCACTCAACTCGTGACACGTACTCAATAAATGCTTCGGGAAATAAGATGCAATATCATGATGGTGAAAGCTGTATCTGCTGAAGTGCCACTAAAATAAAGGGAAATACTGTGAAGAAATGGAATTTTTATGAGGTAAGGTATGGCAGGTAAGCATGATGAAATGCTAATTTATATCCTTCAGAGTGCAGTCCTTGCTGTTACAGCGGGAGCTAATCTTCTGTCAGTGGAGAAGAGCAAATGTTGGAGACAGACAGCACTGGGTCCAGCATGAGTGATGAACATACCTCTCTTGGAAGTGGTCTGGTCAGCCCTCTACTTCTGCATCAGGAAGTCCTTAGGTGCTCTCTCCCTCAGGATTTAGACTGACATTGTGCTATAGTTTCCACGGAGATGAAATTTCTTCCTAGTTCTCTACAAGATCAGGCTCATAGTGAATGAGAAAAAGTGAGAAAACATAAAGCAGCAGATTCCTGTTTTGGAGCTGTTGGCAAATGAACACAATAAGCTTTGAGAAGTTCTAGGGCACCCAGAGGCACACCAGGCAAGATGGAAAGGACAGGGACAGATTCCCTGCAAGGTGAGCAGGACTGCAGAGTTCCTTGCTCCAGCTCTCTCCATTAGTGTTGTGGCTGCTCTCAGCCTGCTGGATCTGGGTGATGATCTCATTCTTCATTTTTAGGCAGATGGTCTATTCACTAACCCTCCAGTGATGTTGTGTGGAGAACCAGCCCATACCCTTTGTGTATTTTCACACCCAGACATTCAGATTTGGTGAAGCTAAACCACCTTGTTCCAGTGCTTTGTAAAAGAAGCATTCAGGCTCTTTCAAAATGGCACATTTAATTTCAGGAAATGTCTCTTTTGAGAAAGGAAACTTTTTCTTACAGTGGTAGTTTTTCAGTCTGGCAATGAAACAACCAGTTCCCATCATTGCTCACCTGACTCTGGCATTTTACAAGCACGTTGGAATCACATAGAATAGCATCTAGGACATATTCTTTCTACCCACACAGATATGGTTTCTGGGTATTTTCAATCTTTTTTTGATTGCTTCTTTGGTCTAGTGAGAACTTTTCTGCTTTTGTACCCTTCACACTTAAGCAAAGTGAGAGGGCAGCTGCTTCCAGTGTGTGGTTAACAGGAGGAAAGTGATGGGTGCTTGGCTGCATTATGGAACAACAGGGTTCTGTCTTTCCTCACTCCCTTCTTTTTATTAATTCTATTGGCAACTTAAAATCCATGAGGTAAAAAACTTGAGCAGTTTGAAACAAGATAAGAATGACAAGATTAAAAATAGAGCCTTAAATGCTGTTCAGTAGTTTGGGAGCATGCTTCGTTATAACCTGCAGAGGAATTCAAACAGAAAAGCACAGCTGCTTTGGATTCCTGTCTAGAGAAACCACACAAGCACAGCTTGCATGAAAATAAATGCTTTGCATATTAAGGAAATGGCCTGTTATTTGCCATAGAATAATTCTAATCTTCTTCTTTCTTTTTAAAAATCATCTATTATAAAGCCCGAGAGTTGTTCATTCACATTCTTGTTGGAAGAATTTTCATGCTTTTGAATGAGTGTAATTACTAGCCAGGACACAGATAGGACAACATCAGCCACACTGCTTATTGATTCTGGTCACCTACTAACTAATCCCAGAGGGAGACAACACACCAGATTCTCCTCCCTTGAGCCCAGGGCAATCTCTGACTCCTCCTTTTCCATATGCTATAACATTATGGATCACAAAACAGTAAGAAAACTCACCAAGACAAGATGAAAAACCACCAAGACAAGACAAAACAAACAAGGAAAGACCTCTTCCAGTACTGTGCATCCCAGATTTCAAAGACATAACCAATGCCTTAGGTCTGCAGGCTGAAGACATCTGTTAGCAGTAAAATGCATTATTTCATATGTTAAACATACAAGTTACGACCTGCAATGGTCACTCTTCATCTGCCTAAGGAACTAATTTCTTTCTGACTCTTGCTCTGGAGCTTATTTTAGTCATGCCAGTGTGAGTAAGTCACATCAGTCCTTCCTCAGGAAAAAGCTTCTACTCCTAAGTTGTGAGAGCATATTCCCTCTTGTGTTTGTGTCAGAGAAAGGACAGTCCAGCCAATGCAGAAAAAGGAGGTTGAGTGTTCTGGCATGAGCAGGTGCACAGCCCTATGTTATCTGTGAAAGCGTGCAAGAGGTGTAGAGAGTGTGTCACAGAAGATATAGATGACCCCAAGTGGATCCTAGATTGAGGAAAGAGAAATCATCAACATGAACTGCATATTGGACCCTACAAAGTTCTCCAGATACTGACAAGTCTCCAGAATATCCCACCAGCACCAACAGCAGAATAAAACCACTGATCCTAGCACCCCGAGGAGCAGGGGAAGGGGAAGCATAACAACAGCAAAATGGTAAGAACTGGGAAGTCTGCAGATGACAATTCAGTTACATGATTTGATTTTTTTTTTTTTTTAATTAGATTAGATCTGGACTGCTACTGAGTCACCATCCTGGGAAGTGTTTGAAACAAGACTGGATGTGGTGTCTAGTGCCATAGTTTAGTTCATAGAATGGTAAGGTTGGAAGGGACCTCAAAGATCATCTAGTTCCAACCCTCTGCCATAGGCAGGGACACCTCCCACTAGTACAGGTCACTCAAGACCTCGTTGATTAGATGATGCTGGATAATAGGTTGGACTTGATGGTCTCAAAGGTCTTTTCCAGCCTGGCTAATTCTGTGATTCTGTGACAACTGTTACAGTTCTGTTATAACATCAATAAACTCTTAGTTTTATATGTATTTAAGGTGTGTTTTCTCTTTCTCCACAAAACAAGATTTTTGAATAAAACTCTTCTCATAATTTGGAGCCTTCTTACTTTGAAGTCCTTTTTAGAAATAGAAGAAAAGTGCTCAAAATTCCAAGGCATGGATGTTCTCATCATATTTTTAGTCTAAATAAAAGCAACATCTATAAAAATCCCTTGAAAAATTCTGTTCCTGTAGCAACAATTAAGTTAAATCTTCCTCTAACAATTTCACTATCTACTATATCACACTCCAGAGATCACCGAGTCCAACTCCCATGACACAGCAGGACCATAGAATCTAGCTCAATCACACAGGAACACATCCAGACAGGTCTTGAAAGTCTCCAGAGAAGGAGATTCCACAACCTCTCTGAGCAGCCTGTTCCAGTGCTTTGTGACCCTTACAGTAAAAAAGTTCTTCCTCATGTGGAGGTGGAATTTCCTATGCTGTAGTTTATATCCATTACCCTTGTCCTATCACTGGGAACAACTGAGAAGAATTTGTCCCCTCCCTCTTGACCCCCAGCCCTCAGATATTTATAAACATAGATTTGATGCCTTCTAAGTCTTCTCTTCACCAGACCAAAAAACCCCAGGTCCCTCAGCCTCTCCTCACAGGGTGGTGCTCCAGCCCCTTCATCATCTTCATAGCTCTTCATTGGGCTTTTCCAAGTAGCTTCCTATCTGAACTGGGAAGCTTCCTTTCCTGAACTGGGAAGCCCAAAACTGAGCACAATATTCCAGGTTAGCTCTCACCAGGACAGAGGGGGAAGAGGTCCTCCCTCGATCTGCTGGCCACATTCCTCTTAATCAGGATCTGATTTGCCTTCTTGGCCACAAGGGCACATTGCTGTCCCAGGTCAGTGAGAACAGACTGAAAATCTGTGCATCTGCAGATCACATACCAAGCTAGCAACATTTACAGAGGATGAACTCTTGTGTTTTGAGGGAAGAAAAATTGCTTGAAACTTGAGAAGCACTTGACAGGGTTACAAAACTGGGCAGCATAACATCAGTGCAAAGAAACACTAACTGATATGAAAGCAAATTAGTGACATCTGACATGCCTCCATGACAGTGGACCCCAGAGATCCTTAGGTGTTTCTTGCTATGAATGCTACTTTCCTAAGCACAAATCTTAGCATCTCTATTTCAGTTTCCCCTCCCAGCCAGAGAGTTAAATGCCACAATTACAGAGTGCAAGAAATTGCTTCTACACAATGCTAAGTTTTAATTTTGCTGCAAAGAAAAGAACAACAATAGCATCACATGGACACAGAATACTAAATGTGTTCCTCAAATTCTGGAATCTGGATGTATGCTGTGTTAATTTATGTTGGTGAAAGCATGAAAAGGAGCAAAGGTGCCTTTGTAGACTGTAGGATATGACACAAGGTCTCTTCATAGAAACTCTCCAAGATTTTGGACTAGGGGAAATGGAGCAAAGCTGGAGGTGGGTAGATTCAGGCTGGATGTGAGAAGAAAGTTCTTCACCATGAGAGTGGTGAGACCTGGGAATGGGTTTCCCAGGGAGGTGGTTGAGGCCCCATCCTTAGAGGTATTTAAGGCCAGGCTGGTTGAGGCTCTAGACAGCCTGATCTAGGGTAGGGTGTCCCTGCCCATGGCAGGGAGGGTGGAACTAGATGATCCTTGTGGTCCCTTCCAACCCTAACTGATTCTATGATTCTGTTTTACTCCTCCTTCCTAGGAAAGTGCTGCTGGAGGCTTTTAGAAGTGTAGACTGGAGCAGAATTGATGTACCTACACTTAAAATTTCCAGGGCTGCTCTATGCTCAAGTCAGTGACTTATACTGGGTGACATTCCCTGCTCCACTCTCAGTGGCTCTTAATTCAATGCTTTTGAACATTGAATAACTACTTCTGATATCTCCATTTTGGTCATGATGGAGCCAAAAGGACAGAGTAGAGAACAAGTGAAATACTTGAAGTACACTTCATCTTGAGAAGCCAGAAAGGACAACTCCTTTCTTTCAGAAATTCATGTAATATCTCCTTCTTTGTCAGGAGCAGAGAGGTACAAAGAGTGGCAGGAGAAAGAAGTTAGACAGCACTTTGAATCTAAATTTGATTGTTCTCTAAACATAAATTAAATTGTAAACTCATTCAGCCAAAGAAATTAGATGAGGGAAATGTTGGCATTTCCAAACTGGAAAGGAAAACTGACACTCCATTGCATGTGTGTTGTGTTTCAGCTAAGTAGCTCACTGTTAATAGTCAAAGCTGTGAAGCAGATATCCAGCTTGCCAGTCACAAAAGACAAATGTGCTTGCTTCACACTGGGATGTCATTTCAGTTGGGGTTTGCATTCAAAATTTCAAATATCATTTCATTCCTCACTGAATCCCAGAGGCACCAGAAATATGGATCTTTTTCAGTTGCCTATGTAAGACCTAAGCAGTGGTAGAATGAAAGGCAAGCCCTTAAGCACTGCATGCCAGGGGCCCATTAATGGTTTGTTGAGCCTTTTCCTCTCAGAAACCTCAGAGACAAATCATTTATCATCTGCATGGACAATGATCATCTTGTAGGAGGGAAGTCTTCTTCAGAAATTGCCCTTGTCTTGGTCTCAGTTATAGACTCAGAAATTCTGCTAAAGATGATAGCATAAGATCTAGAATATTTAAGAAATAACTAGAAAAATATAAACATGAAACTCAATTGAACTGGAAGAGGAGATTCTTGCAGTCAATATGCTGCTTGTCCACTAGATGGCCTCGAAGAGCTCCTTTCTGCTTATGGCAGAAGGCGATTGGTGAATTACAAGAGGCTGTAAGTATTTACTCACAAAACATTATTTCCTGACTCACGGGGCTAGCTACAGCTTCAGACAGTACCCAAACACTTTCAGAGAGTTCTGTTGATGTCTTGTTAGCTGCTGAGGCTTCTGGTTCTTCCCAGGGTGTACAGGCT
This sequence comes from Ramphastos sulfuratus, assembly GCA_013399055.1. Classification (NCBI taxonomy): domain Eukaryota; kingdom Metazoa; phylum Chordata; class Aves; order Piciformes; family Ramphastidae; genus Ramphastos; species Ramphastos sulfuratus. The sequence continues at coordinate 49,287 of WBNM01040780.1, forward strand.
GCTGTGGGAAAAAGGCAGACGATCTCTGACCTAGTCCTGATTTCTCTGGATAACCTGTGTGTCCCTTCCAGGGCTCCTTGTCTTAGCAGGTGTAGACAGGATGTCTTGCAACATGCAGTCTTAGCACTGATGTCACGCTGGCTATGCCGGCCGATCATGTGCAGGCATTTAGAGCCTTTTCCTGGTAAACTTGAAGCAGTGTAGTTTCCAGGCAAACTAACCGAAAGCACAGGGCTTGTTATTCAGCAGAGCTAACTTACAGCTTAGCAAAGCATAATGCTGCAGAAGGCAATGGCAGAATCACTGCCAGAGGCAGAGAGCGAGCTCAATAAGGCAGAAACAATGGCAGTAACAATGGCAAGCAAGCAAGCACAAATACAAGGTCAGAGCAGGTTGTGTTACCCGCTCATCTGTTTTTATCAATATAGCCTGAGACTAATGGGCCTTTGGGCACGAAATAGCCAATTAGAATGGCAGTTAGCTGAACTTAACCATATTAGGTGAAGCCATAGGCTTACTTTACCCAAATTTGGGAAAAACATAGGCCTTGCATGAAGCAGGCACAAGCCAAGTGTGTGTACCTTATTTACCACAGGATGTAAACAGGAGTAAAACAGATCGGGGCAAGCCAGGGTCCTTAGACTCAATGGCTCCAGGTTCTTTGTCCTCTTTCCCACGGTTGTTTCTCCCCATAGCAGAAGGAGGGAGAGCAGAAAATCATGTCTGGGCAAGCCAGGACATATTCAAGCCTATTTTGGCCTATTCAGGCCTACCATGACACATGGCTCTAATGGTAAAAGCAGATTTGAGAACTGAGAATAGTGGTCTCTGAAAGATTGTGTTGAAGGATAACATGTGTGAACTGAGTAAGTGAGATTCAGGTTACCTTAGAGAGGAACTTAACCAACAGAAAGGAAGATGAAGGATTGAGATGAACATCCTAGAAAGGTGACAGGGGTGAAAGTCCTTTAGATCAGACCGGACAACTCTTTGTTAGGATTAATGCTAGCACAAATGGATGAATTAAATGACCACTTGAAATTTGTTCCAACCATGCAACTTTATGAAATAAAATGTATTTGTGGGCACTGAGCATTTCACTTTGACATGTGCCTGACTGGATGTGGATATAAGATGAATTAAAGGCTGATCTTGTGACAAAAGAGAGAGAGAAGCCCTGGAAAAAAATCTGTTCACCTTTCAAAAATGGGTAATTTAGGCAGACACAAGATGTATGATACAATACTCTGTAACAGCTAAATGGCAGAGAAGCTTTAAAACGCTTATTTCTAAGTCATGCATTCAGCTTTTCTGTAAGAAACAGGCTCTTTGGGGATCAGTCTTTAAGTAGTCATCGATGTGCGCAATGTTTTTTTACCTTCAACAATATAGCTGAGAGTACTGCAACAGAAGGCACTAATAATCTTCCCTGTATCTAACTTCCTTACAAGATCTGAGTAGCACACATCTCTTCATCGCACTAATGAGCATGGTACTGCTTCCACAAGAAAGTGCATCTCTAGCAGTGGGGCACAAAGGAACATGAATGATGTATCTGGGCTGGAAGGTTTTAGATTTGGGGATCACAGGGACATGGAGTCTCCCCTGTGTGCACAGTACCCTTTTTTACCCGTCTTTAAATGACAATGTTAACTGAGACAATCAAAACTTCTATTTTCCCAGAGTAACTTCTGCCATTTACTAATGTCTTCCAAACAATCACATTTTAGAAACAGGAACAAGCACACTCAATATTTTCTGTCCTTTGTTCAAGGCAGTTAAACAGATCATTATCTGGTTCTTTACAGTGATGAGGCACTGGAACAGGTTACCCAGGGAGGTTGTGACTGCTCCCTCCCTGGAGGTGTTCAAGGCCAGGTTGGACGAGGCCTTGAGTAACCTGTACTAGTGGGAGGTGTCCCTGCCTATGGCAGGGGGTTGGAACTAGATGATCCTTGAGGTCTCCTTCCAACCTTACCATTCTATGATTCTATGATTATGGTAGGAGGGCTCTCTGAAGACCTCATGGACATATAAAATAGCATGTGATATTTAAATGCTACAGCTAGACATAACCCAAGCCAGCCAACTACCTAACATTGCTCAGAGACACAAACTTCATCCCATGGTAGTACAGGGACATCTGCATGAAGCTGTCTCTGAAATACTCTGTTCTGTTTCTGCAGCAGACTAATTAGTCCCACTCTCCTAACCTGAATGTATGATCTCCTGTGCCACTTGTTACCCCTAGATCATCTCTCATTGCCTGGAGCATACATGGCCTGAATCGGGTAGGATAATGTTATCTCAAAGGAGAGAAGGATAACGTAAAGCCTTTTAATGTCTCTTCATTTCAGTGTACCTTGTGTCCTAATAATGTAACAGGAATCCAGCCGAGGGAGATGTGAAAAAGAAAGAGAGATGTGAAAAAGAAAGAGAGATGTGAAAAAAGAAGAGAGTGATTCAAACAGAAAAGGATGCACTTTTTATATGTAATTTGGAATATGTAAATTAATATTATACTAAGCCTTTAAGATTTGGGAAATGTATGTGGAAAGAGAGTATCTCTGAAAAGATCTCCAGGAGACTGGCAGAAGAGAGGATTCATTATTTGGGATTTTATTGCAGGAAAATAATGAAAAACCTGGAAAAAATTCAACAACAAGTTAAGCAGCAGACCTATACCTTCTCACTATGCCATGAGCTGGCCATAGAGCAGTTTTGGGCTCTCCACTTCAAGAGAGACAGGGACCTGCTGGAAAGAGTCCAGCAGAGAGCCACAAGGATGACTGGGGGACTTGAGCATCTCCCCTACAAAGAGAGACTAAGAAACCTGGGGCTGTTTAATTTGGAGAAGACTGAGAGGAGATCTCATCAATGTATACAAATATCTGAGGGGTAAGCACCAAGTGGATGAGGCCAATCTCTTGTCAGTGGTCAACAGCAGTAAGACAAGGAGCAAGAGCTACCAATTGGACCATAGAAGGTTTCACCTCAACGTGAGGAGAAACTTCTTTACAGTGAAGGTGACAGAGCAGTGGAATAGGCTGCCCAGAGAGGTTGTGGAGTCTCTTTCTCTGTAGACTTTCAAAACCTGCCTGGATGTGTTCCTGTGTGAACTACCCTAGGGAATCCTGGCTTGGAGGCTGGACTTGATGATCTTTGGAGATCATCTCCAATCTCTAGAGTTCTGTGATTCTGTGATCTTAACTTACAGCATAAGTTTTTCAAAGTAGGACTTCCTGCAATATGATCTGGGGCAGCAAGATTGAACAGTGTGGCAAGCACTTAATGTTGTGCAAGTCTGACAGTGCAGACTTGTCTCAGCTTAAATGCAACCTTTAAGGATTTTTTAATACTGTGGCATTTTAAAACGTACTTTATCTACCCAGTAAAATGTCTGAAAAAACCAAAATCATTTATTTAAAAAATTTTGTTTTATTAAAGCCTGAGAACTATCACTGCAGACAAAGTCTGAGGGAAGCAATTGATCAAGAGCATTAAAATATGTTGATGCCTGTGGTTGCCAATTTATCATACCTACCCCCTTGTTCTTTATTTATTTTTTTTTAATGTGGTGAGATGAATGATTCCAAATCATCAACTCCCATGAAATGTGTATCTCCAAGTAGGAACATGTTAAAGGTTTTATAAAGAGCACAGTGGGCTTGGATATGTTGTCTTTTTTTGACATTGCTTATACAAGAAACGTTAAACACTCAGACTGATTGATTTGTATATTCATCAATGCTTGATTTAATTTATCAAGGAGAGAATACCAATTTGCACTCATCAACAGAAAAGTCAGGTTGGAATCAAGCTACTGGCTCAAAACCTGTTTTCATATTGCCTTTGATGTATTCCTTATGCTCTTTGGTTAGTGTTAAAGACACACTCCTTTCCTTTTTTAAAAGTTATCTGAAATGTTTAGATGAACAAGACTAATGTCACTTACTCTGTGCCTGCACAGGACTGGCACGAGCAGAGAAGTTGCAGGTTGGTTAGTTTTATACCTCACTACAGTAGTAATGAGTTTTTTCATAGCCCTGTAGAAGCCTGCCTAATATCTGTGCAAGATGAATTAGGGTGAAATTTGAGGATTTTTAGAGCAGATGTGAGGTCTAATGTCTATATTCCCTCCTAGCTGTGCACATAGCTTGACATATGTAGTCCATGGTACAAACAGGACTTGTGCCTCTAAGATCTATAGTAAGCTTTTGTGCTGGTTTAAGGCTAATTGGAATATTTTTAACGAAGAAAACTATACTGTAGGTTGTGAAAGGAAAAACAAGGGTGATGTCTACTNAAAGTTTGTGTCATTTTTATTCCTGCCCATTAGCAGAGGGCTGGAGCAGCTCT
>WBNM01040781.1:0-29999 GCA_013399055.1 Ramphastos sulfuratus
TCTGGAGACTCAAAACTCACCTGTACACTGTCCTGTATAATTTACCCTAGGTGATTCTGTTCTGTCAGGGGGGTTGGACTAGATGATCTCCAGAGGTCCCTTTCAACCTCTATCATTCTATGATTCTGTGACTGCCCCGGTAGCTCTGACCCAGCTACAGGTAGAAAGAAAGATGCTAAGTACTTGACAATTTTAGCCCAGCCTACTTAATGAACAATCCTAATGAGCTTTGGGTAAATATTTAAGTTCTACAGCATTCATTAGTCAACCCCAGTTACAGTGTTTGAAATCTGCATTTACCACAGGGGCTGTGGGCTGATGCAGATCTATATAGTGCTGGCTTTAAAGCAGCACTCAGTAGCCAACCACCATACACTACAAAGCTCACCTGAAAGTCAAGGTACAAAACACAGCTCTGAGCTCCATCGTGCTAGCTGCCTTGCAGTCCCCAAGTGGACCACAGAATAATCTGTTACACAACCTCAATCTGACAGCAAATCTACATCCTGGCTATGACCTCCAGAGACTGAGTCCAGCACCCTTGCAAAGCAGGGCCACTTAGGGCAGGTCACATTGGAACACATCCAGGTGGGTTTTGAAGATCTCTAGAGAAGGAGACTCCGCAATCTCTCTGGGCAGCCTGCTCCAGGGCTCTGCCACCCTCACCGCAAACACGCTTTTTCTCATGTTGAGATGGAATTTCCTGTGATTGAGTTTGCATCCATTGTCCCTCATGCTATTGCTGGGGACCACAGGATGTTAAGGGTTGAAGCGATCTCTGGAGATTGAGTCTGACACTCCTGCCAAAGCAGGGCCATGCAATCTAGCGCAGGTCACACAGGAACGCATCCAGGTAGGTCTTGAAAGTCTCCAGAGGAGACTCCACCACCTCTCTGAGGAGGCTGTTCCAGTGCTCCTACAGTAAAGAAGTTCCAGTGTTCTTACAGTAAAGAAGTTCTTCCTCACGTTGAGGTGGACCTTTCTGTGCTGTAGGTCACATCCACTGCCCCTTGTCCTATCACAGGGCACAAGTGAGCAGAGGCTGTCCCTGTCCCTTCCTTCTTGACCCCCAGCCTTCAGATATTCATAATTCTATCCCCTCTGTCTTCTCTTCGTCAGACTAAACAGCCCAAGGTCTCTCAATCTCATTGAAGAGAGACTGGCTTCATCCTCCTGCAGACATCTAGTGCTGGGTCTACAAAGGGACTTCCCAAAGCACCAACATATTGTGAGCACTCTGACAACTGAAGGAAGTCAACCATTTGAAACTACATGCATTTGCAAGAGGAAGCCTGTACCTTCCCCCTGAAAGCTGGAATCTGGCAAATGACAGGAGCATGAGAATGCTTTCATTCAATTCATGAGAGTTTCAAATTGGGACTGTCAACTAGACTCACTGAGTAGCCTATGTGTAAACAGAAGCTGGATGTATTGGCATAATGAACGGTCAATCAATGAGAGCGAAGGGACAGACTAATAAAAGTTGCTTCTGTCAGAGGACAAATTGAGGACATCAGAAAAGATGAAATCCAATGAATACAATTGCTTCCTGTGAATAGTCACATTCAGCTCTTGTTCTGATTAGATGGAATTGGTTCAGATGAGCATAAAAACAAAAAAAACAAAAAAAAACCAAAAAACAAGCACAAACCAACTTTTGAATGCTTTTCTGAAACTGCTGAGGCTCGTCAAAAATGCACTGCACCAATGCCAGGGGAAAAAAAAAAGACAACAAAGCAAAACTCCAAAAACTCTGAAACCAATTTTGAAAGAATCCATGGAATTTTGCAGCCGTCCTTATCTGCCCCATTTGTGCCTTCCAAGTTTTCTTATCTGCTCAGTAAATTTCTATCACAGGGTACCTTCAAACTCTGAATTGGTTTGGATGAGTAAGCTGTGTGCTGCTTTGCCTCATGCAGCTCTAAGAAAAATAGCTAGGCAGTCAAGCCCAGATGCTGAACTCTTTACTGTGGGCAGCGATGATGATATATAGGATGGAAAAAAAAACAACCCACAACTTGATTTTTCTAGGAGCAGCATGAGCTAGCCACAACGGTAGCTAGGGGGAAAAAAAAAAANAGGGAAAAAAAAAAAAAAAAAAAAAAAAAAAAAAAAAAAAATCTTGTACTGACTTGTACTGCTGAACAAATTTGATGGATTAGTCACTTGCTGAGAACTGATCTAGAGTACCAAATTACTGCATTGGACATTCCTCTGAACACAGTGCATTACATTAAAATACCTAAATGTCATCATTTAGAAGTAAGCTCTCTGGCAATATTTTTAAAGGAGTAAGGCTCTGATGTGCCCAGCTGCCTCAGCATTTAGGTACCTGCTTAGCACAGTTAACTACTTCCCACCTCACCCTGTCTTTTGTCCACAGGGCAAAAAACTGAGGTGCTGAGGGAGCTAAGCAGTCACTAACGGGAACATATTGTGTGGGACAACACTCAAAATAGCTTCTGACACTTTCAACCTCAGAATTGTTGCTGGTAGCCCAAATATTGAATCCCCCTCACTTCTGCCATAAAGAAAGGAAACATTGAATTTACACCACAGAGCAGGAGATGGATAAGGAATTGGCTGGATGGCTGCATTCAGAGAGTTGTGGTCAACAGCTCAATCTCCAAATGGACAGCAGTGCCATCCCTCAGGGGTTGGTACTGGGACTAGAGCTGTTTGCCATCTTTGTCAGCAACATGGACAGTGGAATTAAGTACACAGCAAGTTTGCAGATGATACCAAGCAGTGTAGCCTGGTTGACACACTGGAGGGAAGGGATTCATTCAGGGGGATTTTGACAGGCTTGAGAGGTGGGCCCAAGCCAACATCACGCAGTTCAATAAGGCTCAGTGCAAGGTCCTGCACCTGGGTTGGGGCAATCCCAAGCACAACTACAGGCTGGGTGAGGAGTAGCTAAAAAGGAGTCTCAAGGAGAATGACTTGGGAGTGTCAGTTAACCAAAGACTCAACATGAGCTGGCAATGGTCACTGGCAGCCCAGAAGGCTATTCTGTCCTGGGCTGTATCAAAAGAAGTGTGACCAGCAGGACCTAGGAGGTGATTCTGTCCCTCTGCTGTGCTCTCATGAGACTTCACCTCATCCACTTCTGGTGCCCCCAGCACAAGAAAGGCATGGAGCTGCTGGAGTGGGTCCAGAGGAGAGCCACGAAGATTATCAGAGGGCTGGAGAACCACCCCTGCAGGGACAGGCTGAGAGAGTTGGGCTGTTCAGACTAGAGAAGAGAAGGCTCCAGGCAGACCTTCGAACTACCTTCCAATACCTGAAGGGGGCTACAGGAAAGCTGCAGAGGAACTTTTTACAAGGGCTTGGAGCAATAGGATGAGGGGGAACAGTTTGCAGTTTGAGAGGGGCAGATTCAGACCAGAGATTAGGAAGAAATTCTTTCCAGTGAGGGTAGTGACATATTGGAACATGTTGCTCAGGGAAGTCATGGACGTCCCTTCCCTAGAGATGGTCAAGGCCAGGCTGGATGAGGCCTGGTCTAATGGAAGTGTCCCTTCTCATGGCAGGGGGGGTTGGAACTAGATGATTTTCGAGGCCACTTGAAATTCAGACCATTCCAATTCCATGAAAAACCACAAATCAAAATTAGAACGCAAAGTGCAAAGCCATAGAGTTGTGGTCCTGCGAATGACCTCTTCCCGAGTCTACATCATCATTTACTGTAAGCTTCTGGACAGCAAATGAAAGCTTTCCATTCTTATTCCTCTGAAAAACAAGGTTTTCATGGAGTCAGACTTTTCAGTACTCTTCTGCTAATGAAAGTGAATTGCTTTTTTTCCACTGAGATCTTCCATGAAAAACAGAAAACAATTTCCCCCCATAACTCTAAATTATACTATTAGATACTATGGGGGCTGTTTCAGTCCTGAACTGGAAAGCAAACACAAAACTGCTTCTGTCCAGCAACCTCTCTGCTGAGAGTCTCCTCTGTATTCATTACAGCCTGTGTCTATTTGTTCTCTGCCATAAGGCACAGGTAATTGAAAGCCAGCAGCAAAGAGATCTTTTAAATAAAATCTCTAATGTCAGCAGTGGTACCATATGACAGCCTCTATATTTCGGACAGAAGTAGGTGATGCAGACATCCAGACCTGCTAGCCTGACACTGGCAGAATTCAAGGCTGAACAGGTTTTGAAGTACAGAAGATTGGGAGGGGAAAAGGGTTGAAAGGTGTCTTGGCCTTAGCGAAAGCTGCTGGATCTAATATAGATATTTGCTAAGGTAATTGATTTTCTAAGCCTGTGCAGTGCCTGTGTTCCACCTGTGCAGACAGAAATATCTCAGACACTGCCACAGAGGGGATCTACGAAACTGGGAAAGCTGAAGGTTAGCGAAAGAGCCAAGAGAGAAACAAGGGAGTAGCTAAAAGCAAAGTAGTGATAACCAGCTGTCCTGCAAGAATTCACAACCAGAGATCTTCAGACTACTGCTACAAGTGTTACTGGGTTCAGATTCTGCAGCTCATTTTGAGACTGATCTGAAACAACGTATCGCAGAGCTGTAAGGAGTGGTAGGAGGAGAGTTACCTGCACACAAAACAGGGACTACTTCAGTCTTACAATGGCAGTAGCTCACCCTTCTGGGAAGAGAAGGAGGACTACAAAGTCTTAAATGAAAAAATGGATCACAGAATCACAAGACAGCTCAGGTTGGAAGGGTCCTCAGACCTACTCCAACCCCCTGCCATGGACAGGGATGCCTTTCACCTAGATTTGCTTTGTCATGGCCTCGTCCAACCAGGCTGAGAACATCTTCAGAGAGGAGGCATCCACAACCATTCTGGGCAACACATTCCCCAGCCTCCCCACCCTCATACCGAAGAACTTCTTCCTAAGATCCAGTCTAAACCTACTCTTCCTCAGCTTAAAACCACTCCCTGTTGTGCTCTCTCTAGACATCCTTATGAGAAGTTCCTCTCCAGCCTTACTGTAAGCTCCCTTCAGCTATTGGAAAGCAGTTCTAAGGTCCCCCAGAATCTTCTATTCTCCAGGCTGAACAACCCCAGCTCCCTCAGCCTATCCTCNCATTCCCAAGTCTTTTTCTTCATGGCTACTCTCAACCCACTTTGCACCCAGTCTGGATGCATGCCTGGGGCTGGCCCACCCCATCTGCAGGATCTTGCACTTTGACTTGTTGAATATCATACAGCTGGCACTGGCCTGCTTTCTCAAGCCTATCAAGATCCTTTTGAATGCCTGTACAGAATTATTAGACTTTGGAGAAAGTGTCTGGATCATCATACATTTAGTGAGTAACAGTAACTGCCAGCCAAAAGGAGATGTAAGTAAGACAGGTCTGAGCCATCAGTCTGAACAAAGATCTGCTCTGATGCATCCCAGAAGGATAAGTTGGAATTGGATCACATGCATGACTATTAGTGTGATCAGAGAAATGGAAGGGGAACGAATATCAAATAGAAATACAGGGTGAAAATGTAGAGAACTGCTGTCTTTTATATATCAAGAGATAAACAGTAGAGAAAAATAAAAGTCAAGAGAGAGCTGGTTGTTCAGCCTGGAGAAGAGAAGGCTCCAAGGAGACCTAATAGCAGCCTTCCAGTACGTGAAGGGGCTTTCAAGAAGGCTGCAGGAGGACTGTTTACAAAGGCCTGCAGTGATAGGACAAGGGGCAATGATCTGAAATTAGAGAAGAGCAGATTTAGAATGGATGTTAGGAACAAGTTCTGCACCATGAGGGTGGTGGAACACTGGAACAGGTTGCCTAAGGAGATAGCAGAGGCCCCGTCCCCAGAGACATTCCAGGTCAGGCCTGAGGGGGCTCTGAGAAACCTGATCTAGTTTGGGATGTCCTTGCTGACTGCAGGGGTGTTGGACTAGATGACCTAGAGAGATCCCTTCCAAGGCAGTGCATTCTGTGCTTTCTGTGGCTACAGACAAACAGTGTTGTCGGAAGGAAAGAAATTGATGTTAAGAAAGAACAGAAACACAAACAAAGCTTCTGAACAGAGGTACACACTTAAGCAATGACCTCTCCTTCAGTAGCAATGGCAAGCGTGAAGGGAATCTCAGCTACTTTTAAAAAGGGGACTACAACTGAGAATGTGGAGAAGTGAACATGACAGTCCAGTACACACCATTCCTCATAGGTTAACTTTGTCATAGCTCTGCAAACCAATGAATCCTTTCCATTCCTCTTATAGAGCATCTCTTTGTCATGACAGGCAAGGGGGTTGTTAGAGTCCTGTGCTAGCAATATTACCTTTGGACTGCCAGTGGTTACTTGCAATCCTGCCATGTGTGGTCTGATCTTGGGTGGCTTGAAACTCTTAAATTCACATGAAAATCAATAGCATCTAGAGTAACTGATGCAAGGGGCTTGCAAGAGGCTTCCTTTAACATGAGTACATCTTACCAAGAAGCACCACCTACACAATAAATATCTGGCAACTATTCAACTCCAACAGTCATTGGGTCACTGCATAGCTTCTTCCTTAATCTTGACCTTTAATACATCTAGTTTTGCTGTAAACATACTTGGATCCAGAAAGAACAGCACACACAAACAACCAAAGAGTGAACCAAACAAAATACCTGAAGGGATCCTACCGAAAAGCTGCAGAGGGACTTTTCATAAGGGTGTCTAACACAAGGGGAATGGCTTGAAGCTGAGAGACAGTAGGTTTAGGCTGGATCTTAGCATAAAGATCTTCAGTATGAAGGTGGTGAGACTCTGGAATGGGTTGCACAGGGAGGCTGTGGATGCCTCCCCCCTGGAGGTGATCAAAGCCAGGTTGGGTGAGGCCTTGAGTGACCTGTACTAGTGGGAGGTGTCCCTGCCCATGGCAGGGGGTTGGAACTAGATGATCTTTGAGGTCATTTCCAACCTTACCATTCTATGATTCTATGCTAGGCATGTGCATCTCCCTTTTTTGGTGAAAAAATAACCTAGGATTGGTTCCAGGGGTGTTTTTTATCTGTTGCTATTGGTCAAAGACACTCAAAATGCTTAAAAAACTTGGCCAACTTTTTTGTTCGCCGCTGCTGCCTTTGTTTTGCCTGCTACCTGTTTGCCTTGCGTGCCTCTGCACCGCGCCCGGCTGGGGACTTGCCTCCCCCACGCACGGCAGACCTGACCCTGCCTGCAGCACTGAGCCGAGGGACTGAAGCGGCTTGCGCCGCGCAGGGATACAGCCCGCCTGAGCTCAGCCTCGGTCCCTTTAACTCTGACCGAGTCTAGGATCGACCTAGCAACGGCCCAGCGACGAGTTGCGACACCGGGACCTGCCGGCCGCCGCTCCAGCCCGAGGGCTGACTCCTTTGCTATACACAGCACCCAATGGGACTGCTCCGGCCCCTAAATCTGGAGCCTGCTTCGCCCAGGTGCTGACCGCTCCGATAACTTCCCGAGCCACGGAGGATTCGCCTCGTGTCCGTGGATCAGTCTCAGACAACGTGCTCGATCTGAGCTATGCCAGCAGCAAGCCGCCCCCGCCCCTGCACCCTCACCACCCGGAAGGCCACCACGTGGCTGGGACTGTATTTTTCTTCCTTTATGCTTCTGCATATACGTTTGGATTACAAATGTTGAGACTCGGGACAGACAGCAAAATCACTCTCTTTTCGAAAGTTCCTGAAGGTTTACATTTAACCTTTAAGCAGCAGTTCCTGCTGCAAGGCTTTCCCATAGTTCAAATTTCTAAAACCTTTCCTAAAATTATTAAAAATTTATCTGACTATATATACATTCTGCAAAAACAGTTTTGCCAACCACATAACAGAATCTGTGTGCGTTGATTGCAAATAAGTTTGGGGACGTTTTCTTTATAAAAATTAGTTGTTTATTAAATGCATATATCAGCCTCATCATAATTCACACCTAACCAGATTCAAATCCCTCTTTAACAACCTTCCATCCTTTCACTACCACCTCCCGCTTGCTGAGGCAGTTACCATTGTGAGACAAACAAGATTTCAGCCAAATGGTCCCTACTTCTCTCCCCATCACAGCTGCAGTGAAGAATAGGCTGATGAACGAGGAGAAGTACCAACAAGGAGCAGAGAATATCCATTAACCTCTTCAATAAAGAACATTGAATAGTAGGTTTTATTAGGGAGAGTAGGACAGCTTAAGAGTTAGCACTCCTTCCTACAAAATCTAATTAGATTGTGATCAACAGCCCTAGTATATTTGTCCAACAATGACTAAATTAGCCAGCGCTTCTCTGAAGAGAGTTCTTGGACTTCTTGTTCATAAGCTCCCTGAAAAATATCACCTCAACATTCAACAGAAGTCAAAACAGTCACTTCCAAAAAAATATTCAAAAAGAAGTCAAGAAAAAGCAGGACATGTTGTTATGCTACAATTCTAATCCTATTTTCCCCCTCTGAGACGCCTACACTGAGCAACTTGATCTAGTTGGAGATGTCCCTGCTCACTGCAGGGGAGTTGGACAATAATGACCTTTAAGGATCCCTTCCAACCCAATTAATTCTATGATTCTGTGATCTTCCTGTCATTCTCACCAGACTTCAAAGAGCTGGAAAAGTTTCAGGCCACAAAAATAATCAGTCAAATGGCAGACCTGGAGAAATTCTGTAACTTCAATAGGCTACAATTCTTCAGCCTGGAAGAGAGATAACCAAAGTGGTTTATAGGGGAATATCAAATTACTTTCAGGGAAAAGATGGAATTCCTTTCATAAATCAAAAACTAGACCTTCCCAGTAGAACCACAGAATGGTCTGGGTTGGATCCCAAGATCACACAGTCCAACCTCCCCTGCAGTTAGCAGGGGCAGCCTCAAGGAGATCAGGTTGCCCAGAGCCCTGTCAAGCCTCACCTTGAGTATCTCCAGGGATACTCTACTATTTCCCTGGGCAACCTATTCCAGTGGTCCAATACCCTCATGGTGCAAAACCTGTTCCTGACATTCAACCAAAATCTACTCTTCCCTAATTTCAAACTACTGCCCCTCTTCCTATCACTGCAGGCCTTTGCAAACAGTCTCTCTCCAGCCTCCTTATAGGTCCCCTTCAGGTACGGGAAGGCTGCTATTAGGTCTCCCCAGAGCCTTTTCTTCTCCAGGTTGAACACCCCCAGCCCCCTCAGCCTGTCCTCATAGCAGAGGTGCTCCAACCCCCTGATCATTTTCATGGCCTTCCTCTGGACCCACTCTATCAGGTCCATGTCCTTCCTGTGTTAAGTCATCAGACAACCTTTAAAACACAATTATTTCTCAAATGACAGTTATTAAATTATGACATTCATGTCCACAAAAGGTCATGGAAGGACAAAGGGTTCCAAAAGCAATGGGAAAAATTCTTGGAATAAAGGTCTACTAAAAAGTATTAAACAAGATGATGCTGCTGGAATTTCCTTTTCAGTGAGTTTCTCTGCTACAGATTGCAGGAAATTGGGATACTATGACGGAATGCACCACTTCAAACATGTTCTATCCTCACTCTTTTAAAATTTTTATTCTTTTTTAAAGCTACAACGATTGGCAAACATCACAGATTCCTGGACTGATTATCCTGGCATTATCATTCAACATTTAAATGGTGTCAACTATTTCTGGAAGCCAGTAAGGATGATTACACTCATTTGTTACACAAAATTAATGAATATTAGAGCTACACCATCAATTTTCACAGAACTAGAGAACGTTAGGGGTTGGAAGGGACCTCAAAAGATCATCCAAGTCCACCCCCCTGCCAGAGCAGAATCATGTAGGGCAGGTCATGCAGGAACGTGTCCAGGCAGGTTTTGAATGTCTCTAGAGAAGGAGACTCCACAACCTCTCTGGGCAGCCTGCTCCAGGGCTCTGTCACCCTCACAGGGAAAAAGTTGTTCCTTATGTTCATGTGGAACCTTCTCTGTTCCAGCTTGTGCCCATTGCCCCTTGTCCTATCATTGGATATCACTGGGCGGAGCCTGGCTCTGTCCTCCTGACACTGCCCTTCACAACTTTATAAGCATGAATGAGGACACCCCTCAGGCTCCTCTTCTCCAGGCTAAAGCACTCCATCTCCCTCAGCCTTTCCTTACAAGGGAGAGGTTCCACTGCCTTCAGAATCTTTGTGCCTCTGCTCTGGACTCTTTCGAGCAGTTCCCTGTCCTCCTTGAACTAAGTGGTACAGCTGTTACGCTCAGGATGCCATTACAGGACTGCAAAGTGTCCCCAACTACTTTGTGAGTGGTCATTCTAGCTGGTTACCACTCAAAGCTTTGACCTTATTTCTGAATTTGTATCACTGAGCTACTCAGTCCTTTTACTACAGCCATATGTCTTGTATCAGCAACAAGAACCAAACAGTTAGTAAGAACAGAAAGTGTAATGAGATTCACCCAGATGAAAGACCCTGTTCACACAGAATCTTTAAGTCATATTGCAAAGGTACATCTAAAGGCGTGCAGCTGGTCTATAGACTGATGTCAAATATTAAGGCAATAATGCCCAGGGATGCAGCCTTCATAGAATCATAGAANAAGCAATAATGGTAGGCAGAGTATTTTTAAAGCTTGCGGATGAACTATCCCAGGAGAGAAAACAAAACATGACAAGGCACCAAAGTCTTGTCTACAAAGGCTTATCTACCAGTTCATCCAGGTAAGACTACATAATCTTTGCTACTTACTTTCATTTGTGCTTCTATGTCATGGGTTTAGCATTCACAAGATCATTCAGGCTTACAGAAGCCTCATGCAATATTAAAATGTTTATGCAAACCCTTTCTGTGCTTTAAGCAGCAACAACAAGCCTGAGTGCAGAGAACAAAAAAAAAAGTCCCCAAAAAACCAGGTTCCACATCTCAGGAGAAAACCCTACTCCAGTTAAACAATAGTCTTGGAACTATCTTACAATTAACCAGAGCAGCAGTTTTTGTGCACCATTTGCATTCCACCACTCTTTCTCTCTTGACACGTTTTGAAGTTGCTTCTGGGCTCAGCTGAATCAATAAGCTGAATAATGTCCTTTTATTTCAAGAAATTGTCTCTTCAAAATAATTTTGTTCCAACAAATAAGGCACTCGAGTTTGTATATCACAAGGAAAAGATTAAGATACCTATAAAAGCATTTTTACAGAACCACTTGATGCGTAATGAGATGCAAGTGCTGTAAGCAACATGCTTCAGAAGAGAATCTGGAGAAGACCTGCACTTCATTGCACCTTGACTTAGCAGCATAACTTGTTCCACATCATCAAGAGAGGAACAGCAGAAGGGGGGAAAAAAAAAAAAGGTGTGGGGGAGGGGGAAGAATAAGGGTTCTACTTAGTGTGAAGGAACTCTGATGTTAAGAGTTTGCCGAGATACGCAGCTGGGACAGGACTGTTTCAGAGGCACAGAGGTCTGAAACAAGAGAACATGGGATAAACAAAGCTCTACAGAGAAGTGGCACACCTGTACTCTCTGGGGCTTTCATGCCAATGCCTGTGCTCCTCACGTATCCACTTGAAATCTTGCCTGTGACTGAGATGGAAAGAGCAGACTCATCCCATGAAGTTTTCACCAGCAGATCACTTTTGTGGTCCTCTCTGCTACAGAAATCCTCCATTTAAACTGTGTGCAAGCCTTGTTCCCAGCTCATGTTTGGCTCTCACAGTTAGCTGTCGTTTTGCCTGAGCAAAGCCAAGCTTAGTCATGGGTTGATGTTAGGTACACAAGGGATTGTGTGGTTCCATCTCCTCACCAATGCATTCCACTTAGCAATGTACTTTATCTACCCGATCAAGTTAAATTCTCATATCAGCCTGGATTATAACCAAAAAATTGTTTCCCTTTGGCTCCTTTCAGAATGTCTCCTCATTGCCTGTTAACTGACTTAAACATTAACTTACTATGTGTTGTCCATTAAAGATTCAGAACTCAGATAAAGCCAAGCTGAAGAATTCATGCTCTGCACTCGGTTTGACCATCCCTGACATGTCTGCTGACATGCTTGTCTGGGGGGGGCCTCTGATGAGCATGATGAGCTGCATATGCACCAGTAAATGCCTGCAGGCAACCCTGGCCTGAGCAGCAATGCTCAAAATGGCACTTGAACATGTCACCACAAGACTGTCAAATCCCACACCATGGCCTTCTGAGATGGTCACAAGGAGGCTTCAACTAATGACTTTTCCCCTTCGAATGACCTTGAAAAGGTTTTTGTTCTTCAGAACAGCAGAGTCTGCATCCTTCACTTAACAGTTCAGAATGCACCAGTTTGCAAACCTCCTAGAAACAGACATTAAAAACACATTCTCTGACTCCCACCCAGCACCATGTCTGCAGCGACAGAGCCAGCGCTGTGCTGCCTGCTCTCAGCCAGGCTATATTGTCAAGAATAGCCTGAAGTTCTCACACTTCCCAGCTAAGCGTGGCCTGCAGTCACTCATTTTAACCCAAGTGGACACTTCCCAGCAACACACAGTCCAACATGCATTAGCACTGGTTGTTCAATCTGTGTGTCAACCAGCCAAGATGATTGATTTAGTGTTTTTTATAAAAGCTTGTTTATTTTAAGAGACTTTCAGAAGTGATCCTTTTCTGAAAGAGTTTGAAGGCATCAGGCTCCACAAAAAGGGAGAAAGAATGAAAAGCTTGACAAGAGTCTGTAGCATTCACTCAGTCTAACAAAACAGCTATAGAAAGCAAACACCTATAAATATCCAGCACTGTTTCCCCTCTTGCTTCTAGAATTGCCTTATTTAATACCACATCTAAATATCAGTCTAAAAACACTTCTGCTGTTATCATAGAACGGGCTGGATTGGAAGAGACCTTGAAGATCAAATTCCAAGCTCCCTGCACTGTGCAGTGAAATCATCTTCCACTAAACCAGGCTTCTCAAAGTCCCATCCCACCTGGCCATCAACACTTTCAGACAGGGAGCATTAGCAAACTCTATGGCAACCTGTTCCAGAGTCTCACCACTCTTATGGTGAAGAACATTTTCCTTACACACTTAAAGACGTGACCCCTTATCTTACTGCAAAATGTTCCTTGTAAAAAGTCCCTCTCCAACTTTCCTGTAGCCCCATCTTTGGGTGCCTGAAGGCTAGTACAAGGTCATCCCAGACCCCTGTCTTCTCCAGGCTGAACAGACCAAACTTTCTCAGCCCATCTTCACAGTGAGATGTTCCACAACTGATTGTCTTCATGGCCCTCCTGAACTGCTCCAAGAGGTCCATGCCCTTCTTACATCAGAGGCCTCAGACCTGAATGCAGTCCTCCAGGTGAGATCTCACCAGAGCAGAGGAAGAATCACCCTTCAACCTGGTAGTCTTTTGATGCAGCTCAGGATGTGTTTGTGCATGTTGCTGGGTCATGCTTCTCAAACAATTCTAAGTGCTTCTTCTCAGGGCTGCTCTCAACCCATTCTTCATCAAGCCTGTATTTGTGCTTGGGACTATTAAAAGAAGCTTACTCCCTAAAAGGGTTCTCAAACACTGGAACAGGCTGCCTAGGGAGATGGTTGAATCCCCACCCCCAGAACTGTTTCAAACATGTATGTATCCTCCTCTCATCTCTGCATGATTTAGCACCAGACATGGTAGATAGAGTCAGTTGGACTCATTATCCTAAAAGGTCTTTCCAACCAAAATGATCCTATGGTTCTAAGTATTGTGACCACAACTCATGTGTGTACAAACCTCTGCAAATGCCACCTCTGCAAGCACCTCTCCTGCACTGCACCCACTTGTGCTGAGCTACCTCATTTGGACCTGCCTCAAATAGCTCAAGAAGATGTGGAATAGACCTGCACAGACATCCTCAATGTACTAGACAGCAGTTTGAAGGTTCTCAGTTATCAGATGAGTATCAGAAGGATTTAGGTGGAATGAAGGTGCCCAAACCTTTGTGGATCTGAGCCCAGAACATTTTAAAATGTGTCAATACAAAATTAATAATAATTATTAATAGAGTATTCACATCTCTGGAGTAGGTGGTGTTGGTCCATTCAGCTGCTTCCTTGCTTCCTGTCTGGTGGGGGTTGGTCTCTTCTTACACACAAGTGATGGGGCAAGAGGAAACAGCCTCAAGTTGCCTTAAGCGAGGTTTAAGTTGGATACTAGGAAAATTTTCTTTCCTGAGAGAGTGGTCAGGCATTGGAAGAGGATGCCCTGGGAGGTGGTGAAGTCACCACCCATGGAGATGTTTGAAAGATGTGTGGATGTGGTGCTGAGAGATATGGTTTAGTAGTTGTAGCTCAGCACTAGCGGTGAGATTGAGATCGGCAAGTCCAACCTCTCACCTGGGGCTCATAAAGGTGTCTTCCAAACTGAAGAAGTTCTATGGTTCTACAAACTGCCCATAGGATATTGAAGTTGCAGCATTTCCCTTGAGGTGTTCAAAATGCAGCCTCATAAATTCAGCCTCATTTTGAAAACCAAAGAGACAGAAAGAAAAAAAAAAACCAAAAAACCCAAAAAGTCCATGAGAAGAGTTTGCCCAATCGCACACAACAAATCCAGCCCCTGAGGATATTTTAGTCTTTTCAAGTTTAAAACAAAATGCATCAGAACAGTAAATATCTTGTCTGCATTTTAAAAGTGAGAACAAAAAATATCTTCCAGGGGTGAATTTGTCAGATTTGATCTGAAAAGCACTGATTTTACTCTTCTGTCTTTCACTGCTAAATGAATATACACAATGCAAATGAATTTATGTAACGTATCCAGCCTGTTCTCAAAGAGGGCCATTTGTCACTGGTACATTAGCCCAGCTCTGAGCTGCTAGCACAGCTGACAACCAAAATAGAACAACTGCAATATAAAACTACACACAGCTCATTGCAGATGCTGAAACCTGCTCCTGGTGCATTACCAAGTCACAGAACATGCACTGCAATATTTGTGGGCAGTATGTGACCAAAGTACACACATGTACACAATTGCAGCACCTTCCTCAATGTGGTATTGACTTCTTTGAATGCTTAAGAACATTTTTTGAACAGTGACCAACTCACAGAATCATAGAATCGTTTTGGCTGAAAAAGATCTCTAAGATTATCAAGTCCAACTGTCAACCCAACACCACCATGGTCATTAAATACATCCCAGAGTGCTATGTCCATACTTTTCTTGAACATCTCCAGGTCAAGCAAAACTCACGTATTATTGAGATTCCTGGCTGAGATGTACCATGGAGGGTGTAGCCAACCCCACAGTGGAGTTCACTTCTCCAGACTCTCAAAGGCAAGCATTCAAGCCCATACCATTTTGAAAGATCATCATTATAACCCCAATGCTGGTGGGCAGGTTTGATCTACTTTATTCCCCCCTCACTTTGCCCCAACAAGATGAGACTTCTCTTTTCACAAAAGTTTAGCAATTCCCTGCCAATTCCAGGGCTGGATCATTATGTTTTTTGTTAAGGAAAGATACCAAAGACTAAGGTTTGCAAGAAAACTGCAGGAGTTGCCAAAACTGCAACTAGAATTATAAAGGACTATCACTGTCTGTGAAGGTGCAGAAGACAACTGTCCCTAGCAGGCAGAAAGAGGTTCTCCCCCTCTCCTCTACAGACCACATCTGGAGCATTGTGTCCAGTTCTGGGCTGCCCAGTTCAAGAGGGACAGAGAACTACTAGAAAAAGTTCAACAGAGAGCTACAAGGATAGTTAAGGGACTGTAACATCTGTCTGATGGGGAAAGGCTGAGAGAGCTTGGGCTGTTTAGTCTGATGAAGAACAGGCTAAGAGGAGACCTGATCAATGTTTACAAATATCTGAAAGGTGGGTGTCAAGAAGGGGACACAGAAGTTCCACCTCAACATGAGAAGAAACTTTTCTCCTGTGAGGGTGGCAGAGCCCTGGAGCAGGCTGCACAGAGAGGTTATGGAGTCTCCTTCTCTGAGGACTTTCAAAACCTGCCTGGATTGCCTCCTGTGTGACCTGCCCTAAGTGATCCTGCTTTAGCAGGCTGGTTGGACTTGATCTCTGGAGCCCCTTTCCAACCCCTACCATTGTACAATTTAAATAGGGGTTATGTCCATCAGCCAGAAGCCGAGAGACCAGACCATCATTGGAGTGGGGCCAGACAGCACACTGGTCTTGCAGGCAGCATAAGCACCTGACAGTTTGGGTGCCAGATACCAAGGCACTATCTAAAGCACTACAAGGTGTCCACATAGCTTTGCTCACCATAGCTGGTGCTGCAGCAGCCCAGAATCCAAGCTTTAGCTCTATGGACTACAGGAGTAAATAGCACATACCCATCACACCAATGTTATTTGTGATTTAACACTGCAAGACTCCCCCAAACTGTTTTTTTTTTTTTTTTTTTTGCATCTCATCTATCCAAATTTTCAAAAGTCCAATCTTTTCTCATTAATTCAAGTCAGTAGGACCATAATTTATCTGTTTCTCTGAATGATAAAAGTGAGGTGGCTGTGGCTCAAAGTTTTGGTCACTTTCATTGACTCTTAAAAGAGGGTACCATGTTTTAGCCATCTATTTAGACATGCAGGTGGTTGACAGCTGGGACTTTATGGCCAGTCAGAGAATGTTAGGGGTTGGAAAGGACCTTGAAAGATGATCCAGTCCAAACCCTGACACAGCAGAATCACTTAGAGTAGGTCACAGGAATGCATCCAGGTGGGTTTTGAATGTCTCCAGAGAAGGAGACAATCAGTTTGAGCACACAAGATAGGGCAGGAACTAGAGCACATTTCTAGGAAGTAGACTCTGAATTACAATTAGATCTATCCATCTAATCAGGAGCATGTCTTTATGTCCTAATTAAACAGTCTTGGCAGCTGGATGACATAGGAGATATTGAGAACGACTGACCAAGCAGTTTTAAAGGTTGGCCTAACATTTTTTGTATTCCTCAAGGGGGGAGAGAAGAAGTACTTTACATTTCTGAAGGAATAATGGTGTAGGGATGAAAACAGCAATCAGGACTCTGGCTGGAGGTGTTCAATAATGTGTAGATGTGGTTCTTCATGACATGGTTTAGTGGCCACGGTAGTGCTGGGCTGACAGCTGGACTTGACAATCTTAGAGGTCTTTTCCAACCTTAATGATTCTATGACTGACTAATCCCTAATTGTCAAATAAATCTGTGTAGCTGTCCAATACCTATCTGAAACAAATGCTTACTCTACTGCTAAAAAGCCCTTTACAGATACTGGACAGTTCTACAACCTGGTTCAAATTAACTTGAGCTTAGAAACATCATTTGGAAAGATCCTGTGGAAACAGATCTGCAGCCTGAATTGGGTTTTGCTTCCCTGAAGGAAATCTGCCATATTAATGTAGCAACTATGCTGTATCTTCTGAAAGTCTTCCTTATGGGCATTTCTGGCCTGGAGAAAGTGGAACTGAGAAGAGAAAACTCTGAGGGACCTTGGACCTGCCTTCCAATAGCTGAAGGGAGTCTACAAAGGCTGGAAAGGGACTTTTCATAAGGGTCTCTAGAGACAGGACATGGGGAGAATGGTTTGAAGCTGAGGGAGAGTAGGTTTAAACTGTACTGAAGAACTTCTTCTTAAGATCCAAATGTGGTGAGACTCTGGCATAGGTTACCCAGAGTGCTTGCAGATGCCTCCTCCCTGGGGGTGTCCACAGCCAGGCTGGATTAGGTCTTGGACAACCAGGTCTAATTGAGAGGCATCCCTGCCCATGGTAGGGAGGTAGGTGTAGATGATCTCTGAGGTCCTTTCCAACCCAAGCCATTCTATGATTCTATTTAATTAATTTACATACTAGTGGGTATAGCTGACAAAAGCCCATTAGTGATCTGCACCCAGACAGAAAAAAGCATCCTCTGAATTTGATTTCAATCACTCAAGACTTCAGCAAGGAGACAGAGGTCATAGAATGGCTTAAGCTGCAACAGACCTTAGAGATCAACCATACCAAACCACTCACGATGGGCAAGGATTCCTCTCAACTAGCCTTGGTTGCTCGAGGCAACCAATTCAGTCTGGCTTTAAACACCTCCAGGAAGGAGGCATCCACAACCCCTCTGGGCAACCTATTCCAGAGTCTCACCGCCCCTTGTACTGAAGAACTTCCAAATCCAGTCTAAATCTACTCTCCCTCAACTTAAAACCATTTCCCCTAGTCTATTTTTATGTGCTAATAGTCTCATTACCTACCCATTTCAACCATGAACACTTGAAGTATTTGGGGCTCTGAATTTCAGAAGAAATCCTTGATTAAGAGCCAACTCATAACCTTTAATTAATTAGCAGACATCCAAGCACAACATCCTTGAACTTTCAGGAGAATTAGCGTAAGAGATCCAAGCAATTAGTTAGTGCATTTCAGAATGAGACAAGACAAGAGTGCATGAAGGGAGGAAATGTGTTTTTTCTGAGGAGATAACAAGATATAATCCTTATTCCATGGAAAAAGAAAAGAAAAAAAAAGGAAAGAAAGATCAGATGTAAAAGTGCTGGGTTTAATTTTATCAACGTTCTCCCCTTCATATCCAGGGGCTTCTGTGCCTTTTGAATTTTTGCTAAATAAATCAAAATGCAAGTGTTGCCTGAACTGCTGCACTGAACTACCAAGCCAGCTGCTCCAACAGACTCACATCCAGACTTCTCCACAGTCATGTCTCAGCAGAAGGTGCAGTAGGTCCTTGCTGGTGATCTTCCTCCCCACCTGCCTGGCCCTCAGTTTTCATAGAATGTTAGGGGTAGAAAGTAGCCTCAAAAGATCATCCAGTCCAACACTCCTGCCAGAGTAGAATCACCTAGGATGGGTCACATAGAACACATCCAGACAGGTTTGAATGTCTCCAGAGGAGACTCCACAACCTTTCCGGGCAGCCTGCTCCAGGGCTCTGCCACCCTCACAGGGAAAAAGTTTTTCCTTCTGTTACTGTGGAACCTCCTCTGCTCCAGCTTGCACCCATTGCCCCTGGACATCCCTGAGCAGAGCCTGGCTCTGTTCTCCTGACATTGCCCTTCACATCTTTATAAACATGAATAAGGTCACCTCTCAGGCTCCTCTTTTCCAGGCTGAAGAAACCCAGCTCCCTCAGCCTTTCCTCACATGGGAGATGTTCCAGTTTTGGCAGAATCAGAGATCCCATGAGGTCAGAGAACAACGTGACTGTGCAATTATAAGTAACAACAGCAAAGTCTCCTTTACAAAGCCACATTCAGTAATTCTAGGTAAATCACTTTGCTGCAGCCTACACATTTGCCTGATCTACCAACTTAAGAGAACTGTAGTAAGAAATCATTAATTTTGAAGTGTTTTGAGATCCTTGAATGAAGACAGGAAACTTTCCTTGTGGTACTTCAACCCTGCTAACTCCAGACTAGCTCAAAAATGAGGAAATACAAGCCATGAACAAGAACAGCCCCAGAGGTGGACATGGCACTTTGGAACATGGTTTAACGGCCCTGGTGGTGTTGGGTTGACAGTTGGACTTGATCTTAAGAGGTCTCTTCCAACTGAAACAATTCCATGATTGTATATGCTGCAGGAAATTGTTCTGGAGATACTTTTATTGACGATTAGCTTTCACAGTACTCTAATAAATTATTTTTTTAAGGCTGTGAATGAGGGCCAGGAAGTTTCTTTTCCAACTGAAACAATTCTGTGATTCTATGAAATCTCAAGGAGGAGATTGCATCAGTTTAATGTGGGGAAAGAGCTGGATTTCAGCCCTATTTTATATCATCTGAAACGAGAGAGGAAAAGAACATTTTCCATTCCTGTTCTAGGCCACTTCCAGTGAAATTTCCTAACATCTGTTGATGTTAAATACTTCAGACTAGAAGAATCCATTTAAGACAATTTTTCACAAGACCATACTATTCTCAAGGGTTCCACTCAGATGCATTTAAGGTAACCAACCCTCAGAAGGTTATTTCATGCTCAGAATAGGAAGCAGGATAGAGACCTGCAGCTTACTGCTGATTTAAAATGTGTAATGTCACTGGGCTACCCAGATTACGATGCATTCAAATCCCATTTGTTATATGTGGCTGATATTAGTTAAATGGATAATGGNATGGTTTAACGGCCCTGGTGGTGTTGGGTTGACAGTTGGACTTGATCTTAAGAGGTCTCTTCCAACTGAAACAATTCCATGATTGTATATGCTGCAGGAAATTGTTCTGGAGATACTTTTATTGACGATTAGCTTTCACAGTACTCTAATAAATTATTTTTTTAAGGCTGTGAATGAGGGCCAGGAAGTTTCTTTTCCAACTGAAACAATTCTGTGATTCTATGAAATCTCAAGGAGGAGATTGCATCAGTTTAATGTGGGGAAAGAGCTGGATTTCAGCCCTATTTTATATCATCTGAAACGAGAGAGGAAAAGAACATTTTCCATTCCTGTTCTAGGCCACTTCCAGTGAAATTTCCTAACATCTGTTGATGTTAAATACTTCAGACTAGAAGAATCCATTTAAGACAATTTTTCACAAGACCATACTATTCTCAAGGGTTCCACTCAGATGCATTTAAGGTAACCAACCCTCAGAAGGTTATTTCATGCTCAGAATAGGAAGCAGGATAGAGACCTGCAGCTTACTGCTGATTTAAAATGTGTAATGTCACTGGGCTACCCAGATTACGATGCATTCAAATCCCATTTGTTATATGTGGCTGATATTAGTTAAATGGATAATGGCAAGTCTGCTCAAATTAAAACCTGAAGGAAGATGACTTGTGTGGAGTTTACTATCCAGCATGGGGTGCTGGTTGACAGCTGGCTGAACACGAGCCAGCAGTGTGCTGAGATGGTCAAGAAGGCAAACAGCATCCTGGCCTGGATCAGGAATGGTGAGAGCAGGATCAGGGAAGTGACTGCCCCATCCTACTTGGCACTGGTGAGGCTACATTGCAAGTACTGTGTTCAATTTTTGGTCTCTCACTGCAAGGAGGACACTGAGGTGCTGGACAGTGTTCAGAGAAAGGCAACCAAGCTGGTGAAGGGTCTGGAGAACACCTCTGGTGAGGAGCAGCTGAGGTTGTTTAGTCTGGAAAAGAGGAGGCTGAGAGGAGACCTCATTGCTCTCTAACAGCTCCCTGAAAAGAGGTTGGAATGAGGTGGGGTTGGTCTCTTCTTCCATAGTATCAGGTGATAGGATAAGAGGAAGTGGCCTGACTTTGTGCGAGGGTAGGTTTAGGTTGGATACCGGGAAAAATTTCTTTGGTGCAAGAGGGGTCAGGGATTGGAACAGGCTGCCAGGGAGGTGGTGGAGTCACCATCCCTGGAGGTGTCCAGGAAGGGTGTGGACATGGCACTTGGACACATGATTTAGTGGCCATGGTGGGTTTAGACTGATGGCTGGACATGATGCTCCTGGAAGTCTTTTCCTACCCAAACAGTTCCATGATTATTCCTGCAACACAGATTTGACTGTTAATCTTTTCCTTTCATGGTTTCTGGGTGCTCTAATAATTTGTTTCAACCATAATCTTCCGCACTGAGCAGGGAAAACGACCTCCTAATACTGGTACATTCAGCCCCATCTTACTCAAATCCCAGGTTTTATGTATTGCTTCTCAGAAGTAGCTTTTGATGTAGAAATCGTAAAAGCACTTAAGCAAATTATGTGTGTTCAATTCCCACCATGTATCAAACAACTCCACTACATCCCTTTTTCTAGTAAGCTCCTCATCTAAATTTCGAGTCATATGCAAATAGTGAAAAATCAAAAGAAACTTCACTGTTTAGAAAGAGCTTAAGTTCCTTGCATGACAGTTGACCTTCCTAAAACAGGAGACTGGAAAGAAATGACACATTCTGAGCAGCCTGCAAAAAGCAAACTCTGAAATGCTCACCCAAGAGCACACATTGAAGCACCTGCACGTGTTCCTTGTCTCCACCTGCACAGGTAGCCAGGAATGATTTTTTTGCAAGGGCTTGCAGTGACAGGATGAGAGACAATGGATTTAAATTTGAGGAGGGCAGATTTAGACTGGAGATTAGAAAGAAATTCTTGACAGTGAGTGGTGAGACACTGGAACAGGCTGCCTAGGGTGGTCGAGGATGCCCCCTCCCTGGAGGTGTTCAAGGCCAGGTTGGATGAGGCCTTGAGCAACCTGCTCTAGTGGAAGTGTCCCTGCTCATGGCAGGGGGTGGAACTAGATGATCTTCAAGGTCCCTTCCAACCCAAACCATTCTATGAATCTATAACACTCTAGAGACATTCAAAACCCACCTGGACATCTTCCTGTTTGACCTCCTCTAGGTGAACCTTGGCAAGGGGGTTGGGCTTGATCTCCAGAAGTCACTTTCAAGGCTTTACAATTCTGTACTCAATCTTCATATAGAAGGTTACAAACCTTTCAATATGTCTAACTATCTATCAAATTAGAAAGATGTCTCTCTTGTTTACAAAAATCAGAACGTTTCAGAAAAAAAAAAAAAAAAAGTATCTCCAAATATGGCCACAGTTATGCAAGCCAGACTGAATAAATAAAGAAAACAAGGACACCCTAAAGGAAGTGTCTCCTACTGGGAGACAGCCCTAACTTCAAGAAGCTCTGCAGAAGTTTCTCTTACATGGCTGATTATCCCAATCTCTAGAGATTTCAACCTATTTTAGGCCACCTATATGTGCTTCAACAGAAATAAAAAATTAAGAGAGGCAGCAGCAGAGAGCAAGGCCAAATGCTCACTTGCAGTCTGTGCTGTATTTGTATCAAACCCAAGCCACAATAGGACATCAGGATGATAATTTTATACATCATAATGTCCATATGCATATATACACAAGTCCCTTAAGATCTTCTCTGCTTCTGTCGAGACTTTAGAAATTATTCATCTGATTAATGAATTATACACTGAATTTATACATTGCTGCCTAATACTTCAGCTCAAGTAATTCCTGGACTAATATATTATTTAAAAGCGTGTAGGAAGATTAGAAATTAGGTTAATTTAATAGTATCTAGCTTAGGGCTTCAATCTGCTCCCAGACAAATTCAGTATATCAACAGGCAGCTGGACATGTGAGGATGTAAATGTTCAGATGGCTCAGTTATTACAGCTGCTGACTAAACAGATTATCTGTATCAAATGGAGATAACAGTGTCAGTCATACTTTAAAATGGTTGACCAACAGCTGAAAGCTCCTGAGGAGCACTTCATGAAGTTTTCAATTCCTTAAGTAGATGAATCCTGTGTGGAATTCACAGAAATAGTGTCCATGTTTGTTGTTACCTTTTAGATCTGTTGATTTGATGTTGCACATCAATCTTTTCAGCACAATTCTAAAATCTTAGACTTCTTTTGGGTGGAAAAGACCTCTAAGATCAAGTCTAATCATCAAACCTAACAGCACCATGGCCATTGAATCATGCCTCAAGTACCATGTTCACATGCTTCTTGAACACCTCCAGGGATGGAGACTCCTCCACCTCCCTGGGCAGCCTGTCCAACACCTGATGACTCCTTCAGGAAAGAAACTTTTCCTCATCTCCAACCTAAGCCTCCCCAGCACAATTTCAGGCCATTTCCTCTCATTCTATCACCTGATACTAAGAAGATACCAACCCTACCTCACCAAATCCTCCCTTCAAGGAGATATAGAGAGCAGTGAGGTCTCCCCTCAGCCTCCTCTTCTCCAGACTAAACAACCCCAGTTCCCTCAGCTGCTCCTCACCAGAGATGTTCTCCAGACCCTTCACCAGCTTTGTTGCCCTAATGCTAGCTCCATCTTCTCCATGTCAATAGGAGTGTAGGGAGTGGGTTACCAATTTATGTAGAACACAAGTTTTCTCCTTAAAAAAATGCTTCAATACACTTACTTTTGGGACACAGCAGAACCTGCCCCTATTCTCATACTATGTGGCAAATGCAGTGTCAGATCTAGCTCAGCAAAAATGGAGGGGAAAGGGAAAACAGGCTCTGTGTCCCAGGTACACACAGGACTCACCTACAGGTAGGCACAGCACAGGAATTGCTCCCTTTCAGAAGAAACTATTTCTGCCCCTGTACTTCCATGTTTTCAGAACATTCTATCAGATGGAAGTCCAATCTTCTAAACCAGGTTATTTGATTGATTTTAATCTCATTCTTATTTGCAGATGTCCTTAACAGAGATGCTTTGCACTTCTACTTCAAACCAACAAGCCCCGAAACCAACCAACCTGAACCAAACCAAGAGCCCCCAAATCAACAAAAAAGGCCACAACCAAACCAATCCCCTGTAATGATGCTCATACAAACCCAAGCAAACATTAGGGATTGAACTGATGCTGTCAAATTCATTGGCTTCATCTCAATTATATTTTCCTAAAATAGATTCAGATCAGCTATGTTGGAAGGTTTAACCATGACCATGCGATGGGATGTGCCATACAGTTGAGTTTTTGCAGATGTTACTTATTGAACAAGAAATTCCTTGTAGTATATTGATCTCACAGGGGTTGGGAAGGGACCTCTAGAGATCACTGAGTCCAACCCCCCTGCTGATGCAGGATCACCTACAGCAAATCACCCAGGAACATGCCCAGGGAGGTTTGGAATCTCTCCAAAGAAGGAGACTCCACAACCTCTCTGGACAGCCTGCTCCAGTGTTCTGTCACCTTCAAAGAAGTTTTTTTCCTTATGTGGAAGTGAAACCTCTTGCGTTCTAGTTTGTGGGCCACTGGACAACACTGAGAAGAGATCAGGTTCATCCTCACAACCACTGAGATATTAAATCAGCATTGGTAAGATCTTCTCTCAGTTTTCTCAAACCTAAGAGCTCCACATCTCTCAGCTCTCCTCATAAGAGAGATGCTTCAGTTCCCTCATCACCTTTGTGGCTCTCCCTTGGATTCCCTGGTAGTTTCCTGTCCCTCTTGAAGCGGGGAGCCCAAAACTGAATGCAATATTCCAAGTGTGGTCCCAAAAAGTGCTAAAATATTTACAATATTGGGGAGTATCTCCAAGCTTCTCCTTTGAATTTCTGAAAGGTTGACAAAACTTCTCCCTGGTACTTTATTTATGCTCTTGTAGGCCTGAGGCTTTGCTGTTGCTGACGTTGCCCATCAGTCTTTTCCGTCACAACACCAGCTCCATCTTCCAATTCAAAACAGTGCAGGGAGTTAGTTATCAATTTCTTTAGAATTCAAATCCTCTCATAACAAAATACCTTAATATGCTTATTTCTGAAAGAGGATAAGATGTCCTAGCTGAAACACCACTCAAAGTCTTTGGCAGATGATCAGCATTGACAATTCTCTTTCCTTCAGCTGTAAAAGCTGCAAATTGTAAGCAACCAAAGAACATTATAAGGGGAAAGTTTTGGGAAACATTTTCTAGAAATGCTGCAATCTGGGCTCCTATAATCATAGAATTACAAACTGTTAGGGGTTGGAATGGCCCTCTAGAGATCATGGAGTCGAACTTCTCTATCAAAGCAGGATCACATAGAGCAGGCAACACAGGAACACATCTAGGTGAGTTTTAAAATTCTCCAGAGAAGGAGAATTCACAACCTCTCCAGGCAGCCTGCTCCAGGGCTTTGGCACCCTCACCACATAGGAAGTTCCACCTCAACATGAAGAGAAACTTCTTTGTCCCAGCTTGTACACATTGTTCCTTGTCTTAACACTGGGCAGCACCAATAAGATCCTGGCACCTTCATCTTGACACCCACCCCCCTCATATTTATAGATACTGATAAGATGCCCTCTCAGCCCTCTCTTCTCAAGACCAAGCAGTCCCAGGTCTCTCAGTCTTTCTTCATAGGAGAGAGGTTCAAGATGCCCATTAGAAATCCTCTACTTACTTTCAGTAGCTTTTACACCCTATCTTTTAGTACATGCAACATTTTACACTATGTCACCTCCTAAGAGGTGATGTTAGCAGTTCCATGCTCTGTGCTCATTCAGGAGTTACTACTCCACACTGACAATACACCACACTTAGACAGTGGCTCAATTATTTCAATATATTGCCAGTTTTCAAAGGAAAACACTCTTCCCTGGACCCACTGCTCAGAAACAGTTGCATGTGCAGATCAACAGTAACAGCTACAAGGAGGGATAATCAACTTTAAAGTGAGGTCAATGAACCACTGAGCAGATTTACTTGATAATTGTTGCATGAAAGGAACTCTTCCCACCTCTGTTTCATATGGCTGCACCACATCTTCCATCTTTCTCAAACACAGCCTGCAGTTTCACAAGCCCTGCAGTTTAGGACACTGCAACACAGAAGGAGCAGGGAAAGGCTTATTCCAGCATTTGCTGTACAGCCAACCATAAATATTTTTAATTTAGCTGTCTCTAAGTGAGAAAAGGGTAGAGACTATTGAATAGAAATCAATGGTCACACTTCACACCTTCCTCGATGTTTTACTTTTTTCCAGGGCTTTGATTATAAAACACAGCTCAGAAGCAGCAGATGGGCATCTCCTGCCTTATCTCCTTGCTGCTCTCCTAGTTATTTGCCCTGTTGCACTGAATCCTAGGGAAAAGTGGACAGATCTCTGAAGGGAGATGGTGTAGGCCACACTGGATTGGAAGAAACCTTCAGATGTCATCCAGTACAACCCCTCTGCAGTAAGCAGGGACATTCCTAGGCAGTTGCATGTGGAGCATCTTTCACGTGTTGGACACCAGCACTGTATTCACACTTCTCACAGTTCCACACAGGAAAAACTACACAGTGTGAGCTTAAATCCAGATTAGAACAGATATACTTAAAAACAATGGACCTTTTGATAGTTGCCAAATGGTGTATTTAATACTTAAACACCAGGTTGAGTGAAAGGTGTCATGGACAGTTGTTCACTCCATGACCATTAGCAGCACAGCTCTCGCTCTCTGTAGTCTCAGTGGAGCTGAAGGTGATTCAGTTCCTTGTTCCCCTGAAAACAGTCCTGTAAATACAGGAATGAGGTCTCAGGGACAGGAACTGGACACACCACCATTTGTGTTACAGCTCTGCAAAAGGACTCCAGGATTTAGGAACTGAAAATGCATCAATGTTCTTAAAAATCCTATTAGAATCATAGAATCAAGTCAGGATTGGAAGGGACCACAGGGATCATCTGGTTCCAACCCCCCTGCCATGGGCAGGGACACCTCACACTAGATCACGCTGGCCACAGCCTCATCCAGCCTGGCCTTAAACACCTCCAGGGATGGCACTTGCACCAGCTCCCTGGGCAACCTGTTCCAGGGTCTCACCACCCTCATGGTGAAGAGCTTCTTTCCAGTCTGAATTTACTCATTTCTGGTTTTGTTCCATTCCCCCTAGTCCTATCACTACCTGACATCCTAAAATGTCCATCCCCAGCTTTCTTGTAAACCCTCTTAAAGATACTGAAAGGCCACAATAAGGTC
Source organism: Ramphastos sulfuratus (assembly GCA_013399055.1). Classification (NCBI taxonomy): domain Eukaryota; kingdom Metazoa; phylum Chordata; class Aves; order Piciformes; family Ramphastidae; genus Ramphastos; species Ramphastos sulfuratus. The sequence continues at coordinate 27,238 of WBNM01040781.1, forward strand.
ATCTTGGAGTCATCTCCTCTCCAGACAGTGCAGCCCCAACTCCCTCAGTCTCTCCTCATAGGACTGTGCTACCTTATCAGTCAGAAGAGTTAATAGCCAATGTCAACATTGCAAACAGCAAAATCTATCCAACAGCTTCTGGAATATTGGTTTTCAATACATAGAATCATAGAATTGTTTCAGTTGGTCAACACAGCATCACCACAGCTATTAAATCACATCCCCGAGTGCCATGTCCACACATTTCTTGAACACCTTCAGGGATGATAACTCCACCACCTCCCTGGGCAGCCTCTTCCAACTGCGACGACTCCTTCAGGAAAGGAATTTTTCCTCATCTCCAACCTAAACCTCCCTGGCACAATTTCAGGTCATTTCTTCTCATTCTATCACCTGACACAAGGTAGAAGAGACTGACCCCCACTTCACTCTGACCTCCTTTCAGGCAGTTGTGGAGAGCAATGAGGTCTCCCCTCAGCCTCCTCTTCTCCCGACTGAACAACCCCAGCTCCCCCTACCGCTCCTCATAAGCCTTCCTCCCTAGACCCTTCACCATCCAATGCATACAGTCACCAGCAATCTGGAAGTACAGGAGATTGTTGGAGTTCTGTACAGAGCTTTATTCAACTGACAAAGGAGGGAGGGGATATGAACACAGAGGAGTGAGATAATGTTTCATTGAAAACAATACTCCAGATGCATCCAGAACAGTCATCCGGGAGACATAGAAACCCATGACATATGGAATAGAGTTTTTGTGTTCTTCCCAAAGAAAGTAAAAATGCAATATAACTTATAATTAGTACAAACAGAAACGAGGTTAAATTCACACTTGTATATTGCCAGAATGATTCTCACAGCTGGAAAAAAAAAAAGCTTACATAGGCAAAATTTCAGCTATCAGAAACAGGAGATATTTGTCTGAGTTACAAGACAGCAAGAGTGACAGAACCACTAAATTCACAGGCAGGCTCCTAAAATTCAGTTTTGTTCCTGTGACCAGCTGCCAGATTGCCAATATTGACTCTATGTACTTTGGAGACACATATTTCTCTTGTATTAAGTTGGGTTTATTCTTTTTAAAGATAGCTTTTTTTTTTTCCCCCTCTAAAGTAATTTAAGATTCACAGATTGCACTGGGTCAGAAGGGACTCCCAAAGGTCTTGTCCAACCCCTCTGCAGTAAGCAGAGACACCTCCAACTAGATCAGGTGAATTTTTGACTAGAGGACCACTGTGAGGGGGAGTCAGGGAGGAGCAGAAGCAGCACAAGATAATTTACATAAATGCATTGCAATTATTTCTCCTTAATTATGCAAGCAGCTGGCTCTATTTTAAGACATGCCACCGCATTGCACACACAAGCACTAAGGGTATCTGTCACTCCACATGTCAAGCCTTCAGCATTCTCACCCACCTGCCTGCAAATCAAAAACAGCAACCAAAAAGAAGCAGTCAGGCTTGTGACCACCTGCCATTCATCAGCATTGTCAAAGTACTTGCTGCTACCTCTTCGGATTCCTCTCAAGTCAAGCCTGTTTTGCACTGTATGGATAGACTCACAGAATGGTTTGGGTTGGAAAGGACTTTAAATATAATCTAGTTCCAGCTGCCCTGCCATGAGGGGACACCTCCCACTAGCCCAGGTTGCTCTAGGCCTCATCCAACCTGGCCTTGAACACCTCCAGGGAGGGGGCATCCATGACCTCCCTGGGCAGCCTGTACCAGTGTCTCCCCACCCTCACTGGCAAGCATTTCTTCCTAATCTCCAGTTTAAATCTGCCCTCAAGCTTCAATCCATTCTGTCTCACATCACTACAAGCCCTTGTAAAAAGTCCTTCCACTGCATTTTTGTAGGACCCTTTCAGGTACTGGAAGGTCTCCCCAGAGCCTTTGAAATAACAGGTATTTAAGATACTCAAACATGTAATATATTAAAAATAACAGGTCAATTTGCTCTTTACTACTAAGTTACTCCATGAACTGCCCATTCCCAAACTAGGCAGCCTCATTTTTGAAAACAGAACCACACAAATCTAAGCTGTCAGTTAAAAACAAGTTGAGTTTGCACAAAACCCAGACAGAGTTACGTTTATATTAATTAACACTGGCTTAAGATGAAGCACTGCTGAACTGCTTTAGTCTCTCCTCAAATGACATAGCAGTGTTTTAATTTTTCTTTTCCTGGCAGTTTCTTTTTTCTGTCCCAGCTGTTTTTTACCAGGTACATATATCAAGGAAGTGCTATGTTTGTCCAGGCTTTCAGAACACGGAGGAACCTTAGCTTCAGCAGAAGATACCATCCTGTTAGAACCACAGAACTGGTCAGGTTGGAAGAGATATCCAAGATCTTTAAATCAAACTGCTCACCTTGAGCATGCAATCTCACCACTGCTGCTAAGCCACTACCACTGATGCCATGGTTCTGGACCTGAGTAAGTAATTTGACTCTGTCTCACATGACATCCTGGTCACCAAACTGGAAAAATATGGACTTGATGGGAGGAGTACTGCTGGATGGTCACACACAGAGAGTGGTGATCAAGGGCACAATGTCCACCTGGAGACCAGAGCCAAGTGGCATCCCTCAGGGGTCAGTGCTGGGACCAGTGCTGTTTAACATCTTTATCAGTAACATGGACAGAGGAATCAGTGCAGCCTCAGCAGGTTTGCAGATGGTACCAAGCTGTGTGGCAGTCAACTTGCTAGAGGGTCTATTCAGAGGGACCTGGACAGGCTGGAAAGGTGGGCTCAGGCCAACCT
>WBNM01040781.1:30017-69493 GCA_013399055.1 Ramphastos sulfuratus
CCTATGGCAGGGGGGTTGGAACTGGATGAGCTTTGAGGTCCCTTCCAACCTAAACCACTCTACAATTCTATGATTCTATTAGTGGAGATGCTCAGGCAAATCAGGATAGGTTCTCCAATCCAAGGCAGCTGCCATCCACAGCACAAGGACCATGACCACAGAACAAAAGCACAGTAAGTCTGAAGCTTTCTAATGAGCTCTGGCTCTATCTCTGCAGAACAAAAAGGAAACAAAACCTCTTTCCTATCTGGCAGCCCAGTAGGTCACTCCTGCACTAGCGCATCTGCTCACAAATCTCCTAACACAGACCTGCATTGTTCACTGCCCCCTGCTCAACTCCCCACAACTTCTTTAGGACAAAAGGACACTGCTTTCCTGGTCTCACTACTGCAGATCCAGCAAGGAACTGTGGGGAATAGTTAGTCTAGTAAGACTTAGATACACCTACTTGTCTACATTCTGTCTATATCTGGGGCTAAACTCCAGCAGTTGCTCTATCACCTGGTGACCCCTCTGCAGCAGAAAAGGGGGATCAAGACAAGGAGAGGAGACCCACAGGGTGAAGTGAAAATGGATTCAATGAAACAGCCAAATGAACATCGAGGTCAACACAAGAGATGCAAAATTATACTCAGCCCAGCAAAAGTACAGCAGCCACACTGAACAGGAAAGCAGTCAAGAGCAGGAAAAGGAAGGACACAGGGTGAGGAACAGACTCTAGCAGGAGGCTCCCCTCAGCAAACTGCCTCCTTACACTGGTTGTGATGCTCCCAGGGACACGCCTGCAGCCAACTCCAGTCAGCTGTGCTCCTGACAGCCTGCAGCCCATGGCTGGCCTGGGAGTCTGTCCCAGCAACACCAGGACACAATTATAATTCATGTAACAGGCTGTTTCTTAATCTGACACCCATTTAGCTAGAAGCCAGGTCTTCTCACATGGACTTCCGTGTGTGAATCTGGCTTTTGGCATTTGCAGTGCCATCCATTCCCATTCTCCTGGAAACACTCTGTGTTTGGGAAGTGACAGTCTGACACATTAAGAGCAAGGCAGCACCATTACATTCTCTCCTTTTCTTTCCACTCTCCCTCTCCTTGCCTACCTTCTCCCAAAATTGAAAAGACATGGATACACAGCTGGGGAGGAAAAAAAAAAAAAAAAGAAAAGAAAAAAGGGATTCAGAGCTCACTAGAGCTAAGTAGTGATTGAAAAATGCCCCCCATCAGCAGTCCTTTACTTGGTGGGGTCCAGTTTCCAAAGCACTGTGAAGTCCCATTAGAGTAGGCTGAAGAAGGCTACAGGGCTTCCATGGACTCCTCTTACCACTGAAGCTTATTTTAATTTCAAGTATCATTGCTATCTGTGTTTCATTTAAACTATGACACAGGAAGCTATGAACTCCATTTTTATTTTGTGCTAAAACTGACACATAGTCAATGTTGAAAACAATAAAAGACAGCAGGTCCTCAGACTGCACTAAATCATCAGTAAGAACTCTAATCATATGGTAAGCCTTATTTAGGATGCTAAAGCCAGCATGGCATTATAGAACAAAAGGACACAGAACTGGTGAGGCAAGCCCAGGAGTGCCACAAAGATGATCCAAGGGCTGAAGCACCTCTGCTATGAGGATAGGCTGAGGTAGCTGGGGTTGTTCAGCACGGAAAAGACTCCAGGAGGACCTTAGAGCTGCCTTCCAATACCTGAAGGGAGCCTACAGGAAGGCTGGGGAGTGGCTTTTCACAAGTGACAGAACTGAGGGAATGGTTACAGGCTGAGGGAGCATAGGTTTAGACTGGATCTTAGGAAGAAGGTCTTCAGTATGAGGGTAGTAAGACTCTGGAACAGGCTGCCCAGAGTGGTTGTGGATTGCCTCTCCCTGAAGAGGACTCATGAGGCCTTGAGCAACCAAGTGTAGTTGAAAGGTGTCCCTGTCCACTGCAGAGGGGTTGGTGTAGATGATCTCTGAGGTCACTTCCATCCCAAGTCATTCTGTGATTTCACTGAGTTTTGATTTTTTTTTTTCCTTGCACTGCTGCTGTGAAAAGTGTTCTGCTTGTCTTTGGTACTATACCCCACAAAGAAACATGGAGGAAGAGACTGATAGTACCTCCATCCAGTAAAAAAATTAGTTTTGATTGCACAATAAACTGTTAAACCCATGTGTGTCCCGCACAGGTCAATAATTGCTATGGCATTCACCACTGAAAGTCGCTCAGTGATAAAAAGATCTCAGGGGTTGCAGGAAAAAAAACAAAAAACAAACCAACCACACCACACAGACCCATCAAACACTAACAGCTAGTTTTGAAGCAAAGGATATAAGCTGTTAGAGTTCAGTAGATTATGAAACCACACAAAATCTACTCATTCGTGGAGATAAGATTTATCCAATTGCTGGGATGTAGCCCCCCTGTTCATTTAAGGCATTTCATAATGACACTGACAGATGCAATGCTGGGATGCCTGGCTCCTTAGTCCATAACACTGCCAATAGTCCAGAATGTATCAAAATGACAACTCAAAGCGATTTGCCCTTGGTTATTATAGAAGGGTAAGTTAGATTTTACACAACTCATCTTAACTGACTGGTGAAAGACACTGGAAAACACAATCACCACTGCCTTGCAGGTATGCAATGCACTGCTGCAAGCAGAAATGCAACACACACCTCAGGATGTTAGGAGGAAGTTCTTTACAGTGAGGGTGGTGAGGCACAGGTTGCCCAGGGAGGTTGTGGCTGCTCCCTTCCTGGAGGTGTTCAAGGCCAGGTTGGACAAGGCCTTGTACTAGCGGGAGGCGTCCCTGCCTATGGCAGGGGGTTGGAACTGGATGATCCTTGTGGTCCCTTCCAACCTTACTATTCTATGATTCTATGCAAAATGCATTTGCTAAAAAATCTTGATAGGACATGGGCCTTGGGGAAGCAACATTGTTTTCTGCTAAGAAGAATAAATATTTTCTCTTGCTCTGAAATGTATGTGCATCTGAAAGGGTGTCTGGAGAAAAAGCAATTCATAGAATGGTTTAAGTTGGAAGGGATCTAAAAGATCATCTAGTTCCAACCCTCCTGCCATGGTGGAGTTAGAACTAGAGGAGACAGCTTCCACTAGGGCAGATTGCTCAAGGCCTCATCTAACCTGACCTTGAACACCTCCAGGGAGGGGGCATCCACCACCTCCCTCAGTTACCTGTTCCAGTGTCTTCCTGATCTCCAGGCTAAATCTCCCCTCCTCAAGCTTCAATCCATTCCCTCTCATGCCATCTTTACAAGCCTGTGTAAAAAGTCCCTTCCCAGCTTCCTTGCAGGGGTTGGTTATAGAGGGAGGTTAGACTAGAGTGGGAAAAGCATTCAAGGTCTTGCAAATAATTTGAACTGGTAAAACAAAATGGTGAATATCTTGCTAGATTCTTTTTTTCTCTACAGATCTGGACTGGAAACATACTGATAGAAAGGACACTGTTTGAAAATATTTGGGCTGTGTGAAATACAGAAGATAACATTTGAAGCCACTGGAACTCTCTCTTCTATAGCCTTTGTACAATGTCAAAAAGGCCAGAGAAAAAAAATACTTATTTTCCCCAAATTTTCTCTGTTTTCATAGATTCATAGAATGGTTTGGGTTGGAAGGGACCTTAAGGATCATCTAGTTCCAAACTCCCCTCCATGGGCAGGGACACTTTCCACTAGACCAGGTCATTCAAGGCCTTATCTAACCTGGCTTTGAACACCTCCAGGGATATTTTCTTCATAGAGTTAAGGCCCAAGTAGATTGCAGGCAGTTCAATGATTAATTATACCAGTAGAGAAGAGCACAAGCCAGCTCACAAGAGCAGAACAGGAAAGCAGTGTTTGTACTTCCACAGCCTGACTTGCCATTGCCCCAGTCTGATCCTAGGAGGCAAAGGTCTGCAGCAGAGCTGTGTTTGCATTCCCAGCAACATTAACAGCATGCAGCTGAACTGAAACTGCAGTTTCATATGGCTTTTGGTAGGGTTTATTTTGGGTTGTTGTGGAGGTGGGTTTGGGTTTTTTATTCTTGTTGTTGTGTTTGTTTTGGTTTGGGTTTGTGTGCTTGGTAGGGTTTTTATTTTATATATATATATATATATATAGAAAAGGATAAATCTTGCAAAGATATTACCTATCTTCATTCTCCAAGAAGCTTTGTCACCTATGCTTTCAGCAGATGTCCTTTCAAAAAAACCCAAACACTACTTTATAGACAGCAGAAAGCCCTGAGGTTTCTTCTACCTACTTTCCTGCAATGCATTATCTTCAGAATTAATTTTTTTTTCCATAATAATTTTGTGATTTCTTTTGATGCTAGAAAGTGTTATTTTCTTTTCTTTCCTACGAGGAACTGCATTTTTAATCAAGCTTCCCAGAAAGAGCTTTTGCTGATCTTAATGTGAAAAGAAAGCTTACGAAAAAAATAAGCCCAGGGAATGTTACTTTGGAATGACAGAGTTTATCTGACAGCACAGAAGATGAAATGGCTCAGGTCCCTAAATTGTCTCTTCTTTACAGACCACAGACGAGTGCTCAGAAAGCTGAGCACTGAAATATGGTTGTGTCTAGAGACTGCTTGGCTTCTACTGCACATCACAGGAACATCTGGAGAGATGCAATTAGAGCACAAACAGCTGCAGTGCCCTTGCTCGCTACTCTGACTGGTTTCATTGTCATCTTGTGCTCCCTCACAGACTGCTGCCTCCACTGTGTGACTCACATTTGATAACTCACTGTGTTGTGCCATCGCACACGTAGTAAAGAGCAGGAGCTTCACTGGTCTGTTAACAGAGCAGGCAGGTGGCACTGGGCTGACCTGCTGCTTCTGTCAGTAAGTCCTGTCTAACAAGTGATACCCAAGCCCTGCCCTAAAGCACTCAGAGAATTCGTGCATGACTCAGAATTCGATGATCTCGTCAAAAAAATCTGTCACTCTGCTAATGAGAGGCACTTTCTTCCGCTGCTGTGAGCAATCACCTATGCAGAGCATCATAAACCCAAGCACCACGTTCCCAGCAGAGATGCTGGGACCGCAGTCACTCACAAAAAGACAGAATAATACAGTTAAAGAGCATGTGTCACAGGGTACCACAGCACAGCTCAAGCTGCCCTAAAGGAGTCTGGCCACATCCCACCCACTGGATGATGTTTGCAGTCGCAGAATGGTTAAGGCCAGACAGGACTTCTGGATCCAGTTAGCAATCAGGAAGCCAAAACTCATTTAAGCTTTTGTGTGCCAAGAAACTAACCTGTTTCAGGAACAGTGTGGCCATCAGGACTGAGGAGTTGATTGTCCCCATTCTCCCCTTGTACTCAGCACGAGTGAGGCCATATCTCAAGTACTGGGTCCAGCTTTGGGCCCCTCACTACAAGGACACTGAGGTGCTAAATCATGTCCAGAGATTGCCAATAAAGCTGGTGAAGGGTCTGGAGAACAGGGCTGCTGAGGAGCAGCTGAGGGAACTGGGGTTGGTTAACCTGGAGAAGAGGAGGCTGAGGGGAGACCTCATTGCTCTCTACAACTCCCTGAAAGGAGATGGGATTGGTGTCTTCTCCCTAGTATCAGGTAATCAAGCCAGAGAAATGACCTGGAATTGTGCCAGAGGGTTTAGGTTGGGTATTAGGAAAGATGTCTTTCCTGCAAGGGTGGTCAGACTTCGGAAGAGGCTGCCCAGGGAGGCGATGGAGTTACTGTGCCTGGAGGTGTGCAAGAAACATGTGGACATGGCACTTGGGGACATGGTTTGATGGCAATGGTGGTGCTGGGTTGATGGTTGGACTCAATGATCTTAGAGTCTCTTCCAACCAAAACCATTCTGTGGTGTTAAGTCAAACTGTAATGGTACAGATGTTTGCACATCGCATATTTCAACCAGCTAGAGAGGAAAGGCATGATCTTCAGGTACTCCTCAGCTGACATTTTATCACAGACATGCAGTTCCAATAGGGGCTCAAGAGCTTCAGTGTCCTGGAGAACCTCACTTGCCAGAACATAGATCTAGGGCAGCCCTTTTGGCAATGCCACCCATCGTTGAGCACTGACCTGGCAGCTGTACCAGGCTGTGAGTCACTGATGGTTGGAACCGGGGTAATGGCACGTATTCATCAGCACTAACAGGGAAATTACATCAGACCCCAAAAAGAGGGAGGAAGAGAGCAAAGTGAACTCCATGAAGCAGTCTAAGATTAAAGAAGACAGGAGGTCAGAGTTTCTTCCCCATCTCTGCAAAATCAGAGATGATCCCCAATGACACAGATTACAGCACAACCTATTGAGCGTAACGCCTCAGGAGAAAGCCAAATTCCCCACCACTTCAGCAAGATTGCAAGGCTCACTGATGCCATTATTTTACTGAAAAAATAGAATTGTGAAAGACTATGGAACTGCTACAATACTTCACTTTCCACCACTCTTAACTCAAGCAATTTGTCATTTTCATGGTGTCAGTCTTGTTTTGACATCCTCAACAGCTCAAATTATAAACACTTTTGAAAACTGCACTTGTAAGAAAAATGGTTAACAGGTGAAATTTTAGCTGTTTAATATAATATTAAATATTTTCTGCTGTTGAATAGCACAGGAATCAGCATGAATAGCAGTGAGAAATGGAATTCCTCTCTATCAGGACATCAGTTTAAAAAACCAAGTAACTCTTCATTTTATAGATGATAATGGTTGATTGTGGAACACTGACAACTGCCCTTATCTCTCTCCACTTCAAATGGTAAAGCTGCCTGCCTCATTTTCCATTTAGCCTGCAAAAAAGCTGGCAAGACAGCAGCTTATCACCTTGCTAGGGAGCCTTCCTTATGTTAGTCACAGTGCTACCTGCAGGAATTGCAGCATGAGGCTTTCTTCTGCCTCTGAGAGAAGAATTAAGTGTTCAGAAATACAACATGAAATACAGGACTTGAAAAGGAAGACACATCAAGGACCAAAGTCATAACATTGTCATAGAATCACAGGACTGCTAAGGTTGCAAGAGACCTTTGAGATGATCAAGCCCAACCACTTGCCTGGAGCTTGCAATCCCACTGCTGCTGCTAAGCCACCACCACTAGACCACATCTCTCAGCACCACATCCATGCGTCTCTTAAATGCCTCCAGGGATGGTGACTCCACCACCTTCCTGGGCAGTCTGCTTGTTACAGATTGAGGCCTATGTCCTAACCTTCCTTCAGAGTACCAGAGGGTACAAAGAGTTGAACAGCCCAGCCCAGCGGGTGGACACAAGAAATTATGTTATTCCATTCCTATAATGCCTGCATCTTCCCTTTATAAGGGAACAGCACAAGCTGTCCAGTCCCCTTTCTTCTTCTTTTCTCTGCCCCTTTCCCAGCACAGGCTCCCTTATCTTTACTATGCAGGGGAGTGGGGCCTTGAGCAGCATGGAGCTGGCAAGATGACTTTTAGCTGCGTCACTTGGGTTTGGTATGGGGGGGTAGAGAGGCATGGTGGGAGCAGCACTGGAGGCCTGGGGTTTTGGCCTGGTTTGGAGGGAGGTTGTATGAAGTTTTGGCCTAAGGAGGTTCTCAGAGAACCATAGCCAAGGTGGACTACAGATTTTGTGCATTTTACATGCTTTTGTATTGTCATCTGTAGTTATGAATAACACTTCCATTTAAACTTCTAATTCTTTCCAATCTGGTGTGGAGCATTTCCTTTACTCCTTTGGGAAAGCATGAAGAACACCTGTCTCACTTCCTAAACCCAAGACACTGCTCCAATGCCTGAGAACCCTATCTGTGGAGAAATTGTTCCTAATATCCAACCTGAGATCATTTCAAGATAACCCAAGTGCCCGTGAGTATGTGGAGACAGGTTTTAGCAAAAAAGCAATGAGGGTTGGGAGGTCAGTCATGAGGCTCTAGACAGACAACCATGTTCTCAAAGCTACCTTAAAAGCCAGGCATTCATTGCAGGCCAGGGTGTCTGGAGCGGCCCAAAAATCACCATACAAAGCTTCTCAGAGTATCAGCGTGAAAATCTTGAGGCAGAACACAAGTTTACACTAAGAAAGATCACAGCAGGCCCGTGAAACCAAAACCAGGAAATACCTGTTTTATTCCTAGGATGTTACCTCAAAGGCACAATCAATGGACCAGTTTAGAAACTAGGAAAAAAGTATTTGTGAATTATCCTACCTTGAACTAACACAGATTAAAAGGCACTTCCATATCAGTTGCTAACTACTTTGAATACAAGTTTTCATTGTTGTTTAGATCCTTTGCCTGCTCTTCCTTCTGATAATTCTGTTGATGTGCCTTTAATACAGCCTAGTCTGATCTCCCTATTGTTTTTCCTTTCCTTCCAAACCTTTTACCCTATTTTTTAAAATCAAAGAAGATTGGATTGAACAGGACTGCCAAAGGTCATCTAGTCCAACACCCTCTGCAGTAAGGATGGACATAGACCAGGTTACTCAGAGCCTTATCAAGCCTCACCTTGAATATTTCCAAGGATGGAGCTTCAACCATCTCCCTGGGCAACCCATTATAGTGTTCCACTACCCTCATGGTGCAGAATTTGTTCCTAATATCCAATCTAAATCAGCTCTTCTCTAGTTTTAAACCATTGTCCCTTGTTCCATCACTGCAGCCCTTTGTAAGCAGTCCCTCTCCAGCCTTCTTGTAGCCCACTTCAGTACTGGAAGGCCACTGCTAGGTCTGCCTGAAGCCTTCTCTTCTCCAGGCTGAATGATCCCAGCTCCCTCAGGCCATCCTCATAGGAGAGGTGTTCCAGCCCCCTGATCATTTTCAAAGTTTTAAGTGACAAAAAGTGTATTTGAAATGATGTTAGTATTATGGACTGAAAACTTTTTCATGGGACAAAGAGCAAATGTGTTAACCTTCTTAATTCCAAGTCTGGGATACCATGAAGAAGTGTCTTACCATGAAGGCATGGCCACAGTAGCATGGGTAGGGTGGAAAAGGGGAAGGATGCTTATTCTCATTTAAGAGATCCTCCTGATCTGTTTGTACTGTACAGTACTCTAGAGAAAATAAAACATAATTTAAGTAAATGTCTTTAGAGATGCAATGCTCAATAAACACTGGATGTCATATTTGTAAGAGGTGACTTATCAGAACCTTCTGTTTCTTTAGAAGTCCTCTGATAAGCCTGACAACTGTCTTCTTCCTGTCCCCTGAAGAGATGAAGTTTTCTCCCTTTGCTGACCCTAGGATGCTCTTCCTCTTTCATCACCCTTCTTGCACTGATGCCTCCCTTATTTCCATTCAACTCAAAACTCAGACATAGGATGCCAAAGGTCTAAGAGCTGGCTGAAGCAAGAGGTGTTTAATGACTGATGCTTATTCTGCAATGCAACAGTTTGTGCCCTGAAGTCTCTTCCAGAAAACAGTAAGAATTCAAGGACAAGAGCTCTCTGCATCTCACATGCTCATTTGGGCTGTAAGAGGACAGATGGACACCACCATTTTGGTCACTAACCTTAGCACCAATGTCTTCTTTTGCCTACCATCTAGGCTACGTGTTGATAAAAAAAATAACACAGACTGAAAAGAAATTCTATTTCTTCTTTTCTTACACACACACACAAAAAGAGGTGTGCTCTTCCTGCCTGGGCAGCCACAGCAGATGGCCTGATAGCAGAGAGCAAAAAAGGCAGTTCCTGCCCAGCCTGGCTGTACCTGAGGGCAGAAGAGTGAAGTAGATGTACAATGGGAAGATGCAATTGGCTTCAGTAGGTTTAGGATCAACTCCTTATGCCTGCCATCAAACTCCAGTCCAAGGCCTTCAAGAAAGTCTGAAAATTATGAGTGCATGGAAGAGAACCCCCTGCCTACACTACAGCCCAAATCTGGGACTTGTCTCCACTCAGTTTGATCATTCTTATGGGATGACAGTCATTGCTTTCTCCACAGGACACCATACTTCAAAGCCAAGTAATATAGTGCCTTCAGTTACACTAATGCAATCCCCTTTGATTTATTTCTTCTACCATTTCAGTCAATGTCCCAGCGAGTCATCTACTTACCAGCTGCACATCTGCTTGACAGCTTTAGGGATCTTTCTCAAGCAATAAGTCCTGAATGTCTTCCCAGGGTCTTATGCTCCAGCTCTTTACTGTTTAGAGGATATTGCTCTATTTATTCTCAGCTTCATAGTCCTCTTAGTGTTTATCTACCAGCATTGCCATCTTTCAAGCCACTGTACTTACTGATAAGGCCGCCTGCATCTGATTACTGGTCCAGTTATTATTTGCTGGTTTGTCCTCTATATTTAGATGTATTTTTCAGGTTTGCTGGCTTCATTTCCACACGCTATTATCCTTGCCAGAGACAGAGGATAAAAGTTCCAGACATAACAATGATCCTTGAGCCAGCTCTACTAACATTTTGCTAATTCTTCTTCCTACTCACACCCCTTAGTCATGATATTTAGGGTTAATAGCAGCTTGTGGCTTATGGTGGAAGGGAAAGGTGAGCCACATTTACCTGCTGGGGTTTTTTATTCTTTCCAATGAAAACACTGAAATATTTGTTGCCTTTTCAAATTGATATTTCTACTGGCAATAAAATACACCTCTAAGTTTTCATTAACTGAGGATCTAGATTTGGTTGTTTTTTTTTTAATTATGTTTCACCTGCATGACTTGTCTACAGTCATGAGTTTTCATCTCCACAGGACAATCTGGCTTAGATGAGATCCAGTGAGGATCTCTCTGACTTCAGCCTCAAGTGCTGACTTCACACCAAGTGCTCAGTGAGACACTTAATGGAAAACTTGCCTTGGCAGGTGGGTTTGGACTAGATCTCCAGAGGACCCTTCCAACCCCTGCTATTCTGTGATTGGGTAAATTGCATTTTGGTTACCAAACAATCACTACAGTGCTGAGACCCAGCTATGTTCTACCATATTCCCATCCAATTTTTCTTACTGGTTTGCATTTCTTAAACCAAAAAGGAATTTCTGGGTTTCCATCAACACCCCTATCACCAACTTGACAGATAGCTCTTAGACAATGCAATGCTTTGGTGTACCAGTGTACTCACTCATGGGTGAAGTGAGAATTACAGAGCATTTGTCTCACAGCTGTTCCCTTTCCTACCAAGGAAGGAGCTTGGCAAATGCAGAGCATTACTGCCTGCTGAGGGAACCTGACTGTCCAACTCCTCAAGACTTGATCTAGTGTATCATTGTCTGTTTTCAAGCCTGAACTGTGTCTTTCATTACACTAAAGGTCTCCCTTCCCATTAATCTTGTTGAGCAGCTCTCCTCTCCAAGCTCTGCTGCCCACAATTTGTGATTCCTTATTGTTGAGCATCCATCACATGTAAAATCAGTTCTAAGCACCCCATTACTCACATATTTAGAGATGTCAAAGCAAGGCCTCCATGCAGCTCCCAGAGCACTTTAGAATTCCCTTCTGCTTTCCCATCAAAAGGCAAAAAGGACACAAGCAGACAGCATCTTATTTGAATTTAGCACAAAGGTAGATATCCTTATACAGAAAGTTATGAGGAAGAGCAAGGAAAAAGGGAACTATATAGTACAGTTAATGATGCACGAACATTACAAGGTTCAGTTGAGCAAGGACCCAGACCTGAGTCCTTCGGGTGACTTTTTCACTGCCAATATGAGAACTTTATGTGACAGCCCTCTATGGAAATCCCATACAGTGAGTTTCCTTTCTCGTGTTGTAATTTATATTAGACCATGCTGCACAGCACCTCAAGTCTACAAAACCAATAGAGCTTCCTTCTGCTCAACCTGGTCTTCAGTGTGGTTTGGGGACCATACCCATAAATAGATATGGCCTGTACACACAATTATGACTTGACACATCTGGAATATTGTGTCCACTTCTGGGGTCCACAGTTCGAAAGAGACAGGAAACTACTGGAGAGCTAAGAGGACAATTAAGGGACTGGAACTTCTGTCTGAGGAGGAAAGGCTAAGAGACCTGGGGGTGTTTAGCCTGGAGAAGAGAAAGCTGAGAGGGGATCTGATCAATGTCTACAAATATATGAAGGGTGGGTGTCAGAAGGATGGAGTGATTCAGTGATAGGACAATGCATAATGGAAATATCATCTCAGCAGGAGAAGAAAATCTTTCCTGTGAGGCTCCTGGAGCCCTGGAGCAGGCTGCCCAGAGAGGTTGTGGAGTCTCCTTCTCTAGAGAGCTTCAAAGCCCACATGGACACATTCCTTTGTGACCTGCCCTAAGTGGTTCTGCTTTGCAAGAGGGTTGGACTCAGTGAGGGCCCTTCCAACCCCTACCGTTCTGTGATGGGATTTAAAGAAATTGAGAAACCTCAAGGGGGAAAAAAAAAAAAAAAAAATTACTAACATGAGGTGTCCAAAGACTTTTCACACATTCAAGAACCTCCACTATTGGGATAAGCCTTGGAGGATGTTGTAGAGCTAGTCTCTTAATAATAAATGTAAATTTAAAGTTTTCAAAGGGAAAGTGTGATCAACTGGTCTCCAGGGTCTAGGCACTACTGCTTTCCTTTTTCCAGCACAAGACTGCTGTAGCTCATTCATTCACTCCTCCATTCATTCATCACAGCTCTGCAGTTGTGCAAACAGATTCTGTAAACAAAAACTCTTTACCAGCAGGCTCCCACTGTGCTGGCAATATTAAGTGGCAAGCACATGAACACCCTGCAGAGAAGCAGAGGAAAATAGTTCATCGGTATTTCTTTTTTCCTCGTGTCAGTGTAGTTGATACTGCTTTACAACCGACGTAAAGAGATAGGTTACGCTGCTAATAAACCTCCATACATTAACTCTCTGTACAGACTGGCTGCTGAAGGCTTAGTATCAGTCATAATTATTAGCCATAAAACGTTATTGAATCAGATCTTAAAAGTTAATGCTGCTTTGTTTCAGGAGATAAAGGACAGAGAAGAAAACGTTGGGCTTTTGATCAACCTTTCTGCGATTTAAATCCTTAAGCACAAAAGGGACTTCAAACATCCTAAATCCTATGAGCAGAGTCCCACCACAAGAAGGATTACTCAGAGGATGTCTTACCTTTGGATTTGGTACCACTGCCCAGCTGGAAGATGCAGCTGCTTTCCTGCACTCAGGACTGCTTAAAGATGTCTTTTTAGGACAGTGTCACACCTCTGGCTGCAACATGCACTTAGTGGGTAAATCACTCCATCTCTGAGAGGCTTTCCTAAGATGCAACCTCCCACCAGCTGAGCCCTTGTTGCTCACAGCATCATCTTCAAAAACAGATGTTTGCTTTCTCAGCCCTCACATTAATATAAGGGTTCTGTATCTGCAAGGCAGGTGCCCTAACCAAAGGCATCAAGTTCATGAAGCATGTAAGCTCCCCTAACATTGCCAGCTACTAAAGATTGGAATCCTCCAAATGTTTTATTCAGCTTTCCGCACCCACAATATAACTAATCCAGCTCTTCCTCTGCCTTTTTTTAATAGAGTATTACAGCAGTTTGAAGCCATTGCTCATCTTTACAAAGAACCAAGAGGAAGAAACATCAGAGGTAAGAAGGAGCAAAGGAGACCAGCATGTGTCCTCCCTGCCAAAAGCTAGAGTGCTTCCCAGTAAGAAAGAGACTTTGGCACCTATGTAAAATCAGCTTCATCTCCTCCTTTTCTTGGTTACTCAGCAAATACTAATCATTGTGTGGACACCCCAGCACTTCGTATAGTGAGGAGAGATTTTTAAGGTTGAGGACAGCCCTTCAAAAACAAAGGGAAGCAGGTTATGACTAATATGCCAACTCTCAAGCTAGGCCTGACTAGATAAACTCTCCAACTCTGTCATGCACCTGTTTTAGGAAGCAATCATTACATTGGGAAGCTTTACAGAACACGTCATTTTTCAAATCAAAAAGGTATGCCGAGGAAATCACGCAGCAGGGTAATAGGAAATCCTTGCAGAGAGACCTGTTCTGAATTGTCTACACATAGATAAGGCACAGAATTTGTTCCCTTCAAGATTTTATTAACCTTTTGCTGATGGAAGGAGATTGCTGATTGAGAGCTAGATGAGGTCAGTGCAGCAATTATATTTTGAATCCTCTTCCAACAAGGTTCTTGTACAGTGTAAGAAAAAAGTTGCCAAAATTAATTGTTACTTAAACCCAGTCTTTTGGAAGAATAATTAACCTATAATAACTATTCTGGCCTCCTCTCCAGCCCTGAAAAGTAATCCTTTCTCATTAGTTTCAAGTTTAATTAGCATCAATAATGAAATGCCCCTCAGAAATAACCCTTGCATCGTGCTCTCTAATGCTGACATACACTGCCCTACAAATGGAAGGGCTACAGGGCAATGTCTAAAGCTCAGTAGATCACAGATGCTCCCAAAACCCCAAAAAAGCAAACAAGACTGTAAAAACTGGAGCTTGACAAAACCAGTTTTATCTGAAAGACAAGTGCTGCAAACACAGCATGGAGCAGAGACAACTCGAAGGTGGTTTTGCCAATAACTGCTGCAGTGAGTTACCAAGCCTCTCAGCTCTGATTTCGTGTTCTTTCTTGGCCTTTTGGCTGCAGCAGAGAGAGAGAGACATCACTATTTACTATATTCTGTATGAGAAAATTGTATGCAGCACTTGCGGTCTAACATAATCAAATAATGCTTTTCCCATCCCTGGCTTCTATGAATTCTCTGTAAAATAGATATAATAACGCTTAGCATTGTCACCAGGGTGATAAGGCTTAAAGTACTTTGAGAATCTAACTTGAAAGAGGCTATAAAAGACCCAGACATTCTGATGCATCTGAGATAGGCCATTACTTAACAGGCCAGTGGCGACAGCAGGTGAATGCCAATGTACAAGTTGTAATTTGAGGTCTGCTGCAACTTGCAGGGCTCTGAAGGATCACCAGAGTTTTCTAACAGGTGAAGTCATAGATATTCATGCCACAGGCACTACAGCCACTGCATTCAGAAGAGCCATGCAAGCTTGCAAATCTGAGCTAAAAAGAAACCTTCAATGACATTAAAGTCCCAGAAAGAGTATGACAGGTTGAGAAACATCATTCCTGATACGCTTACTGATCCACACCATTTAGTAAGTGCTTACACTAGTGTCATCTCTTCTTAACAGGTGTCAAGAACCATAGAATTCTTCTGGTTGGAAAAGACCTCTGAGATCATCCAGTCCAACCATCAACCTAACACCACCATGGCCATAGTGCCACACACGTCCCAAAGTGCCATAACCACGTTTCTCAAACACCTCTGGGGATGGTGACTCTGCCACCTCCCTAAGCAGCCTGTTCCAATGCCTGACCACTCTCAGTCAGGAAACTTTTCACAATATCCAACCTAAACCTTCCCAGCACATTTTCAGGTCATTTCCTTCCATCTTGTGACCTGACATTACAAAGAAGAGACTAATCTCTACCTCATTACAACCTCCTTTCAGCATAAGCACAAGAATTAACACACAGCCATATCACACCCTACTCTCACCCTCACCATTGCAGTATCCCTGCTTTCTCCCTCTAGACTCACCACCAAGCGTTCTCTGCTCCACATATCACATAGAACCATCTTCTCTCCCGTTGACCAGCTTGTAACTCAGAGACAGAGCTTTCTTTCATTACAAATTTTTGTAAGATACAAGAGCAGAAAGATTTGCAGTCAGTAAGAAAATAGGAAGAAACTCGGAGAAAGAACCTACACCTCTGTCTTCACAGTGCACTGCTACAGAGGGAACTCCAGTGCAAAACCAATTGAACACATGCCCTTGTTTAGGCAGGAAAGGCACTTCTTATGCCTTCATGGAAACACTGCACCACCACATACAGCTTTTGAGATTACCAAACTGAATTAAAGAGTTGCTGGAGACAAGTTATGAAGAGAATTCTCCACATTTCTATAACTAGATGAAAGATTCCTCCCTAACAACTCAACTTTGTTATCCATAATCTAGGAAGGAACAGACAAACCACTGAAGCTTTAAACAATCTCAAATCCCCCACTCCAAATTCTGAGATTTTAAGTAGGAAATCATAAAGACAAACCCATCTCCAGAAGGTTCTCTGTTTCCAGGACAGCCAATGCTCCATTTGCTCAGCACGCTCAGCAGCTCCCACCAACCAACACTTGCAGCTCCTCACTGCAAATGGAGACACTGCCCAGCTGAAGCTGCTAAATGCCCCCTGCCCAGCTGGCCACAGGCAAACTAATCACAACCTACCCCACCCTCCCCGATGCTTTGTGGGGCCACAAGCAACACAAAGTATTCCAACTGCAAATCTAAACTCAACCATTTGGCTTCAAGACAGGTAGGGTTTCAACAGTGAAAGGCAGGACAAGTCATTTCTCAAAAAATACACAACAAACCGAAACCTCAGTCTCTTGTAGAATCAAACAAAACTGATGGCATTTCTGTTTCAAAAGTTTGCTGTCACTGAAATAAAGGAAAGCGCACTCCAGAGATGGGAGGCAATGGATACGGCAGGCTGGGTTAGCTTTTCCTTTAGAAATCTGCGAGTTCAGACCACACCTGCTTGTCTTTTTTGAGATCCTTAGAAAGTAAAATCAGCAGTAATCTGCAGAAAAGAAAACTTTCTACCAGCAGAGTTCCAAAGCTGTCAAGGTTGCCCAGGAAGGCCATGGATGCCCCTTCCCTGGAGGTGTTCAAAGCTAGGTAGGATGAGGTGTTTGAGCAACCTGGTCTAGTGGAAGGTGTCCCTGCCCGTGGCAGGGGCGTTGGTGCTAGATGATCTTCAAGGTCCCTTCCACCTTAAACCATTCTATGTATGTATGAAACTCTGGTTCTCCTTCACTACAACTGACACAGTGTAGAGCTTCTGCAAGCAGAGGTATCTAAGTCCCATCTGTGCTGTCACAGGGAATTTCTGAGTGGCCATGCTAAGCAGGGTAGTGACAACCATGAAGCTATGCGGCCAACTCAGTCATAAATCAAAACACTCATGTAAATTAGACTTTAGTCTTAAAATGTGTTTCTTGCCTAAATATTTAAACACATAAATAACTTCCAGCCATTCCAGCTTGTCATTTTAAGCTTTCTGACATTTATTGTTCGCAAGAAAAGAAAGGTCAGACTTATCAAATCTGCATTTATGCTTCCATGACATTTTTCTCCCAACCAAATTTTTCTGAATTAGGGAAGCAAGACAAATGTGGCACATTTCATAAAGGACCTTTTTCAGCTCTGCACTGTGGTCTCAGCAGTGTCATTGAGCTGGGAAGTGACCTCTCAGGAAACAGGTGCAGTGGTTTAGTGGATAGAGATCTGGAAAACTGACAATGGGATTTGCTCTTACGTAAACCACTCGTGCCAAAAAAAAAGCAGGTCTCCAAGTCTTACTAGTCTAGCTCTGGGGAGCTCAAGTTGATGCTCTGGTATGAGAATTGATGACAGGGAATGTCCAGGCGTGGTGTGGAATTTGCTTGGGAAGAAAATCAAAACACAGCAATGTACCCAAGGTCAACAACATCCTGGTCTGTATCACCAATAGTGAAGCCAGCAGGAGTAAGGAAGTGATGCTCCTGTACTCAACAATGGCGAAGCCACACCTTGAATATTGGGTTCAAGAACACTGAGGTGCTGGACACTGTCCAGAGAAGAGCAAAAAAGCTGGAGAAGGGTCTAGAGGGGTGGCTGAGGGAATTGGGGTTGTTTAGTCCAGAGGAGGCTAAGACCTCATGGCTCTCTGCAGATCCCTCAATGGAGACTGTAGTGAGGTGGGGATTGGTCTCTTCTCCCTAGTATCAGAGAATATTGAGTCCAACCCCAAAATTGCACCAGGGCAGGTTTAGATTGGATATGAAGAAAAATTTATTTCCTGCAAGAGTGGTCAGGCATTGCAACAGGCTGCCCAGGGAGGTGGTGGAGTCCCCATCCCTGCAGGTGTTCCAGAAATGTGTGGACATGGCACTTTGGGACATGGTTTAATGGCCATGGCTGTGTAAGGCTGATGCTTGGATTGGATGATCTTAGAGGTCTTTTCCAACCAAAACAATTCTATAATTCTGTAGTTCTGACATGGACTCCCCAAACACCACCCCAGAGGAGTTAACACTGCTGTACTGAAAAGATGATACCCTCTTCACAATGATCAGCCCCATTTACTCAGGGATTTCTGGAGCAAGTGCCAAATACTGCCAATCTGCCCTCATTTCTTCTACTTTTTCTTTCTTCTAATGCACAAACATTGTCACAAACACAGATTTTATTTCCTATCATGCAATGTTCATGTTAGATGTGCAGTGAACCAGATGACTAGATGACTTCAGGATGCAATTTGCTTAGACACTGCAAAACTGCCTTTGATTTTGCATTTGTATAATAAAGCACTTAAGACTCCCAGCGCACTTCTTTGCTGCAGGTATTTATTCCCTCTTCTTAAGAATGGGGAAATAAAAGCACAGTGAGTTTAGCAAATATATCTTTTTAAAATGTGCCATAAACGTTCATTCAAATTAAAACAAAACCAAAAACATAGTAAGTCTGTACCCTTTTTTGTGTCCCAGAACAAGAGAACACAGCCTCAAGCTGCACCAGGGCAGGTTTAGGCTGGATGTTAGGAAGAAGTTCTTCACAGAAGGAGTGATTGCCATTGGAATGGGCTGCCCGGAGAGGTGGTGAAGTCCCATCCCTGGAAGTGTTTAAAAAGAGACTGGATGTGGCACTTGGTGCCATGATTTAGTTGATTAGATAATGCTGGGTGATAGGTTGGACTTGATCCCGAAGGTCTTTTTCAACCTCACCCATTCTGTGATTCTGCAGTGTTTGTTTATGGATGTTTTACTGAGCATGGGTATGAGTAAGATCATTCATGAGAACAACGAGCCTAAAAGTAAAGCAAAATTGCAGAAAATGGACCTAGAAACCATAAACACATTGTGCATAATCCTGACTCATATCAAAGATCAGCAACTCTTCTGGTCCAGGTGAAACCATGTGGAACAGAGATCACAGCATGTTTCCCATGAACCACTCAAGGCTTGAGCATCATTTCTAACATCTGCCAAAGAATTGGCAACACATTTGCAAAGCCCTAAATTTTTGGGGCCAGCATAGAAATAGTGGACTACCAATCAACTGAGTTGCACACTGTGAGTTTTCTTGGTACTGATGGAGAAGGAAAATGACCTGGACAGGAACAGACAGGACAAAGGATCATGCTGTCCACGAAGTCAAACCCATTCCCTAATGGCAATCAGTTTGCTCTTCAAGAGACATTTACTGTTCAAGAAGAGCCACCTTGGACCGACTAAAGCCACATTTCTGGAGGGCACCAGTGACTGGAGGTGTAGAGGAAGGTGTTACAAGCCTAGCAGAAACAGAAAGCTGCTCCTAAGCACACTTTGGATTCACTGTGATTTAGTGGCTGGTAAACAGCATGTAGCACACTGGTACCTGTGGCAATCCAAAGGTTGAAAAGGAAAATGTCATTTCATGTCTACAGTAAACTCAAGCACAACTCAGGTCTGTTCTTAAGCTTTGGACTGGCAAAGCTGGCAAGGCAAGGTGCAAAACCCCATCAGAAACGAGCAAAGCCACTTGCATGACAATGAAAACTTTTCAGAAGCTCCACTGCAATGTTTCTGCCTTAGTCACCAATTTTTGCCACTGAGATATCTATCAGAAGAGCAAAATCAGATCTCAGATGCTGCACTGAGCCGAGAAAACCAGAGAGCAGCTGGAAAATGATTGATGTCTTTTACCAGTTTTCCACTCATTATGGCACAACTCCAAACTTTGTTCTTTGCAAGCAGAAAAACACAAGCTACCAGAAGAAAAATGCAATTAAGAGACTTTGATTAAATTTTAGTACCTCTAAAATATGTGGCAAGAATTCCACAGATTCTACTCCAGTCAGATTTCAGCTCAGAGCTCGTAATTTTTTCACTTAACAAAATGTCCACTTTCAAAACCACATTTTCATCCAGTCTGAAGTTCTTTCTAATCTTTTGGCAAAGGGTTCCTCCTGCAAATGAGGTCGGGTGCATGGCAGCAGTACCCTAAAGATGTAAAGCCTAATTGCCTCAGCATTATCACAGCATTGGTATGGAGTGAATGCTGACAGTTTCAGGGAGAAGACATGAGGCAAGTTAATAAAATTGTAGATGAAGGCCACAGTGCAGGAGTAATATTTCCCCTAGCCAGAGGACGAAAAGTTATGCATTGCTATTTAAAAAATATAATTGGAATGTTAAATCTGTTTCATGAATGAAAGTACATTGACCTTTTGAGGGAGGAATGACTCATTTTCATCCCTGTACGCCCCTTTTTAACACATGCTTCCCACCTTTGCATATGTAAGTAGCAATTAGTTTTCATGGGAAGTTATTTTATGGCCATTTCAAGCTTATTAAACTTCCTGAGTAAACTCACAAGAAATCTATTTAGCAACATTTGAGGCTTAGGTGCCTGACAGTGAGTGGACTGGTTACCTGTGACCTTAACATGAAAAAAAATTAGAGAATCATAGAATGGTTTAGGTTGGAAAGGACCTTGAAGATCATCTAGTTCCAACCCCACTGCCATGGGCAGGGACAGCTCCCACTAGATCAGGTTGCTCAAGGTCTCATTCAACCTGGCCTTGAATACTTGCAGGGAGGTAGTATCCACAGCTTCCCAGGGCAGCCTGTTTGAGCATCTTGGCACCCCCACTGTGAGGAATTTCTTCTTAATCTCCAGTCTAAATCTCCTCTCTTCTATCTCACAGCTACTCCTTCTGGTCCTAACCCTACAAGCTCTTGTAAAATGTCCCTCCCCAAATCCCAGTGTCAACTCAGGGTTAGGGTGCAAGGGCTCTGGATCACTACAGATCCCATGCAAGTGTAGAGCACTCACTCTGGACCAAGTCAAACCTGTGTCTACCCATGCCAGAGTATCTCTGGGATGAACTTGCCAAGAAGGCCCCCACCAATTCTCTGCACAACACATCCTGCCCTAACCCATCTTCAAAAGTCCTGTGAATAATTTTAGCCCAGCAGCAGAGTCATGCAAGGGGTGGTCACTGCTGCTGCTGAGGCAGTTCTTTACTTGCTAGTCTCTACAGACAGGTTTGGGATTTTTTTTCCCAGGAAAGCTCAATAGCCTGTCCAGAGGCTACAGAGACCCACTGTGTTTTGACACTATATAGCAAATCCTGTACGACCAGAACTAAAACTGGCCAGGACTTCTCCCACATAGTTTCAGTTTTCCATGGCAATGTACTGGTTTTGACCGAACTCTTCTGGGAAAGGTTTCTTTGGAGGTAGGGTAGAATTTCTAGTCAAAACCAAAGACAGTGAAAGACAAGTCAACAGCAACCTGGCAGTTGGGAGGTTCACCTAAACTATGGGAGATCTGCAGCACAGCTCACCTCTTCCCTTTTTCTGCTCTTCTTTCTTTTGTTGTTGAGTGGTTTTCTACAGAAATGATTGATATTAACTCAGGTGGGGGAAGTTTTGTTGCTGTGTTTGGTTTGTTTTGTTGTATTTTGGTTTGGTTTTTTGTTAGGGTTTTTTTTTTTTTTTTATCCCAGAGAAGCACTAGGGGAAGGAGAAACAGCCAATATTAATTCTGAAAGCATTTCCAAGAAAACTCTCTGCTGCCTGATTTTGAAAAGGCCAAGCTGACATGAAACTGGCACATGGGCTGAGGACCACAGCTTCTCTAAGTGGAAGCTTTTTTTTTTCCTTGCAGGATGGTCTGTTCCCACAAGCATGAGTGAGAGAAATCTAGCCTTGAGAGTATTTGCAGGAGAGGCCTGGAGAAATTCTTGTGAACTTTATGGTTTGTCTGTTAAAACAACTGCAGTCCAGTAAGAACATCCTTTACTAATTGTTCAGTAACACACTGAGACAAATTGCTTCACGCCTTGTGCAAACATGCTGTTAAAAAGGGGAAAGGTTCACTCCAGTTAAATATCTTTGAGCCAGTACCGGAGAATGTAACAGTTAAAGAGAAGAAGTATTATTTACAGGACTCTTTTGCCACCTTTAAGGTCAATGGGAATTCATTCCCTTTGCAATTTCTTTCTTATCCTAAAATATCATCTGTGCTCCACTTACATAGAGGATAATTTGGTGAAAATAATTTAGCAAGGTAATTATATCTTTTTCCAGGGAAGCACTGCAGTCCTGGGCATCCCCAGCAGAGGAGACAGGAAGAAAATAAAAAAAGCTAAGTATGTCAGCATAAGTAAAGCAGCTTTGTATTGTTGTTGGGAGGACTGTGTTGTTTGAAATCCATTTCCAGTTAGCTTAACCACTGAAGGAAAGGCTCAGTTGCCTTAGGAAGGGTTTTAGTTAAGCCCCGTACACATTAGCTGCAATGGTGTCAATAATTGCTGGTGTCTGCACACCTCTGGGCTGGTGGAGGCTGCTCATGCTGCTAGCACTGTGTCAGCAATCCTGCTGTCGGCAGGGTAACATGGCACACATTTAAGCACGGCAGTGACACACGGTGCTCACACAGGCTGCACCTTTTCAAAGCAGCAAGAACATATTTTTAGTGCTTTTCATGTCACAAATGGAGTGCAAGGCCATGTAACAGTACAGCTATGGTAAGGTGGCATTGCTGAAAAGGCAGAGATGCAATTTCACAGTGCCAAAACTTAGGCATGCTGGCAACCTTGATGCAGATTTCAAGAAGAGACTAGGACCATTATGGATGGCAAACAGCTGCTAGGAGAAGTTATTACTCTGGTACAGGTAACTGAGGTCCCTATTCCTTCCCTCTTTTTCCTACATCCCCTAGGACTGACTTTGCATGCCTATGTTGCAGTAAGAACAGCAGAGCCTTGTCTGCAACATGATTTTACAGGGGCGTAACTAATACTTATCTGTCTGGGAAAACAGGCATTTCTTCTCAACAGCAAGACAGCAACCAACATCCACAGCCTGTGGGCTTTACTAACTTTGGTTAAAGATCCATCTGCGTTGCATTCCCAAGACCAGAGTACCTGTTAGCTCATGTGTGCCCTCCATCTAGGTTAAAAACACACCTTCATCCTCAAAGAAGACAGATGCAAGCCTTCCAGCTCCTTTATTGCTCTAAGCACCACCTATAATACACTGGCATTAAAAGTTCAAGCTGCATCTTTACTGTCAAAGATGGAGATCTGCAAAGCAAAATAACTGCTACTCACAACAAATTCCCCAAACAGTGGAGAGGGGGAAAAAAAAAAAAAAAAAAAAAGAGAGAGAGAAAAAAAAGATGGCAGGCTCAACTGTATTTTATTTTAACTAATCACTATTTTTTTACTGCAACATAGAAAGGCAAGACCTGCTGGAAGGTAGGGTGTGTTGGCCTCACCTAGCCACCTTGTGGTAGACAGTACCTCTGCCTTAGCCCTGCCAGAAGGGACACAGGACCAGCCAGCCCAGGTAACTCCCTTCAGCTGCAAGTGTAAGCCTGACTCACACTCAGCCTGCTCTGTCAGTCTGCTCTGATTTTTCATTTCAGGTAGCATGGAATGAGATGGGTTCAGTTGGTAGGTTTCTCAGATTGCTGGCCCAGCTTTTCCAATGAGCATCAAAAATCAGTTGCTCCAGCTCTGTATTCAAAGCCCAGCACTAGCTTCTCTCACCTCTTGCAAATGTACTTAAGTATATTCTGTGGTCCATTAAGTAGGTGTCTGCTCAGGAACACATCATTGACTTCTACACACCTTCATAAAACCACCCTAACTTAACACCCTGTGACAAATTATTTGGCCTTGTAGGTATTATATTCTTTTAGTGAGAGAGCCTGCATCAGAGCCCGTGTGAAGGACACAATGCATATACAAGAATGGAAAGCTCTCTTGTCTAGTGGTCCAAAGCTGAGACTTAAGGCAACACTACCACCCAATAACCTGACTGCAAATCACTGCCAGAACTGAAACTCCAAGCCAGGTTCTCCCCTCACGGAAGTAGCAGGACTACACAAGCTAAGGATCATCTGTGATTTTAGAAGGGATAGAAATCAATTCCATTCCAGGTAAGTGAAACTTGAGAGAAAATAAGCAGCTCCTGGCAGGTTTGTCTATGATCCACTACCTTAGATGTTTAAACAAGAGTAACTATACTAATACCAAGACCCCAAACCATTAATGTACAAATCTGGTCAGTCTGAGCTTTGGAAGTGTCAGTGCTATTCCCTGAGGTCTGCCTGCACATAACCTTGGAATCACTCGCATTACTTTTCGGAAGCTTCCCTTTTAATGATATTTCAAAGAGCCTCATAATGCTGTCCTTAGACTAATGATGCGTTAACTTTTGGATCCTGCTTGAGGTTGTTGGGCACAAACGAACTCTTGGCATTTTGTAAAAACCCCCTCAGCTCTCAGAACACTCGTCCTAGCCCCCAGAAAAGCCCCTCGATACATTTTGCACCAGAAAAGCACAGCCGTTAGGGGAAGCCGCGACTGTTCCGGGCAAGGCAGCTACGCTTCCCGCACCCGGCAGGCTGGACACGGTGAGGCTGGCTCTGTGTCCCAGGTGGAGGTGGCACCCTGCAGCGCCGGGACCGCGCTGTGACGGGGCAGGGGTCGGGGCGGAGGCTCATCGGGAGCGGGCGAGGGGCGCTGCCCGGCATGCAACGCACGGCTCACCTGCCGCGGAGACGTGGAAGAGGAGACGCGGGCGGGCGGCGCGGATGGCCGCCGACAGCCCACGCTCGCTGCCCGGGAGAGCTCCGCGGCGCTCGGGCATCAGGCGCACCCGCAGTCGCCCGTCGCCGGAGCGGAGCCACCAGGCGAAGAGCTCGGTGAGGTTGAACTCCAGCTGCGTCCCACCGGAGCCTGGCGGCGGTTCGCCGGCGCAGCCATCCCGCAGGCTACCCTCGCCCACCTCCAGCACCAGCTGCTTGGCGCGTCGCAGCCGCCGCCCGNGCGCCCTGTGGCAGCCCACCGCGGGCGGCACGGAGCAGGGGCGCGCAGTCCAGCCTCAAGCGGCATCGCGTTGCGGCGCGCCCCGGCGGTCCCAGCACCAGCTCCCGCACGTAGGTGCGAAACAGCGAGGGCACAACGAAGTCCAGCGCCAGGCTCCTCCTCTGCAGCCGCGAGAGGCCGGGGCTCTCCCGCGGCCCCGCCACCGCCGGAGTCAAGTTCAGGGCGAAGCAGGCGGCAGCCAGAAGGCAGGCGGCCAGCCTGCCCCTCGCCATCTCCCGGCCGCCCAATGCCAGCAGCGCCCCGTCCTGCATCCCGCGGGGCTGGTTGCCGGGGAGTGCCGCGCCGGGCTGTTCCGGCCGGGAGAGAGATGCCGGCGCCCCGGCAGTGGCCGGTCCGGCCGAAGAGCGCAGCGGCGGTGCGCCCCGGGCCGGCGCGACGCGGGCTTTGCCGGCTCCAACTACCCGCCACAACGCGGGCATTACCCAGCCCGCGCTGACGTCACGCCCGAGTCCGCCCGCCGGCAGCCAATGGCGTCTTTGGAAGCCCTTATTATGCAAATATCCCGGGGCGGGGCGGCGGGGACAGCCTTCATTGAGAAAGAAAAAACCGGCTCTCGGTGCGGCTGACCCGCACCGGGCCCGAGGGCGGCGAGCAGCCACGGCCGGGGCTGCGGGGAGCGGGGCATATGGGGCTGAGGCCCCGGGCGCTGGCGGCCCGCAGCGGTGGGCCAGGAGCAATGGGAAGGGCAGGGTCGCAGCCGCCCCTCCGCAGGGTGCTCGCGGGGACACGCGCCGGCCCCCCGAGCCCGGCCGCGGGCAGCGCCAGAGGAAAGGCGCTGGGGTCTCGTTCACCGCCGCCTCGCGCTGCCTCGTGCAGGCAACGGTGGGCAGAGCTGGTCGCGTTTCTCCCTTTTCGTGCCTTTCTCCTTCCTTCCCATCCGTCCTTTTCCCCCCTTCCCCTCTCCTCTTCTTCCCCTTCTCCTTATCTTCCTTCCCTTTCTTTTTCCTTCCCATCTTCCCTTCCCCTTCTTCTTCCTCTTCCCCTTCTTCTTCCCTTCTCTTTCTTCTTCCTTCCCATCCTTCCTTTCCCCCTCTTCCCCTTCCTTCTCCTTAAAAGCTTATTCTTTCTTCAGGAGGGAAAAAAAACCCCAAACAAACAAAAAAAACAACCTGGTGGAAAGCAGGGCTGGGGTGGGGGAGAAATCTTGGGGCATAAGTCATGCTACAAAAAAAATGAACAAAATTCTTCCATTTCAGAAGGAAAACAACAGCCTTAAGAAAGGTTCATGCCACAATTTCCCCCTTTTTACCTTCAATAAATACAATGTAATTACTGTAATTACATTAGTTCTGTGCCTTAGGATAGCTAATCATAACTCATTCATAGTTCTGCAAGTTGCCTATATGAATTAATGACTTATTATTATCTCTTTAGTTTGATACTTAATGCATGTATATTTTTATAATGCAGGTCTGCTTTAACTATATAATCATTAGAGTGCAATTATTCTGTCACGCAGTTATTCTGTATATATCACGAGCACTAACACACATACTGTGGAGCAGAACCACGCTGTAACAGTGGTGCCAAAGAGCATCACTGCAGGCAGCATGCCTGAAAAGGGAATCGGGATCTTCTCCATACAGAAGAGTTGAGGAAGG
The DNA here is from genome assembly GCA_013399055.1 of Ramphastos sulfuratus. Lineage (NCBI taxonomy): Eukaryota > Metazoa > Chordata > Aves > Piciformes > Ramphastidae > Ramphastos > Ramphastos sulfuratus. Next base: position 56,487 of record WBNM01040781.1, read on the forward strand.
AATCTCAGAACAACTACCAAAGGCTCAGTTACATCAGATACTTAATACAAGCCACTCAGGTGGCTTTTCAGCCTCATAGAGCTGTGATAATTCAAAACCCATCCAAGAAGGCAGTGTTTCCCCAATTGATGCTAATGGGCTTTGGACCTATCCTCATTTCCCCTCCCTTGCAGTTCTTCTTTCATAGTCATACAATCATACAATGGCAGAAGTTGGAAGGGACCTCCAGACATCAAGTCCAACCCTATTGCCAAAGCAGGATCCCCTAGGGGAGGTCACACAGGAACACATCCAGACAGGTCTTGAAAGTCTCCAGAGAAGGAGATTCCGCAACCTCTCTGGGCAGCCTGCTCCAGTGCTTCAGCACCCTCACAGGAAACAAGTTTTTCCTCATGTTTAGGTGGAACTTCCTGTGTTCCACTTTGTGTTCATTGTCCCTCACCCTATCACAGAGCGCCACTGAAAAGATTAATTTCCTGAGTATGTGAACCCTAATCCTTCAATTTTAAGTTTTAGTAACACTCAAGGGTCAGCACTGGGCTTGCTACTAAACAAATGACAGGGGCTCTCCATGAATCCCTGTCTCTTCCCAAAGGGAAGGGAAGCAGAGTAAGGGAGAGAGACTGATGGGTTGGGAAAGAAAATTAAATGAGCTTCAATGAAAATAATAACAATAAAGTGAAATAGACACAAATATATACAAACACAATACCAGACCAAACCCCTCTGAATGGCAATTACTTCCCCAACACTACTGATGCTGTGGCAGGCACCAAGGAAGTCCCAGTCTGGACTCTTGGGCAGGAAAGAAAGGGATTCAGGAAGTGGATTCTGGAACTGGATTCAGGAACTCATGGATTGGAACTGAAGGCAGAATGGACAGAGTCCTGCTTGAATGCTGACAATGAAGAAGAGACTTGACCCTCATTATCCCTCAGCTTTATAGGAAATACAATGCAAACAAAATGGAATCCCTTGTTGGTCAGTTTAGGATCACTTCTCCTATCTGCTCCTCCCTGTGGATGCAACGTTTTACTCTGCACCCCCAAGGTTGGACACAAGATTTAGCAGTGACCTTGGGCTACATACTGATCCTTGGTACTAACTAGAAACATCAGTGCTATTACTACTAGAAGAAGGGAGTGTCTGCAAAAAATACACCATTAACTTCAGAGAGTGAAGTCACTGAGAGGAGACTGAGCTGAGAAGGAAAATCACCAGAGTTAATTCTGTTCTGGACAGATTTAGTTCTGTTCTTACTCAAACCAGGACAAGTACTTTGAGGCTGAGTCTTTCTTTTGTTAGAAGACTACTGGAAACATACTGAAATACATACAAGCATGAAGGAAGGCTGAGATACTCCGGGCTTTTTAGCCTGGAGAAGAGAAGACTGGGGGGGGGAATCCTACCAATGCTTGAAAATACTTCAAGGGTGGGTGTCAGGAGGTTGGGGCCAGGCTGGTTTCAGTGGTACTCAGCAACAGGACGCAAGTAATGGGTACAAAGGTGAACACAGGAAAGTTCCATCTAAACATGGGAGGAATCATAGAATCACAGAATCATAGAATGGTAAGGTTGGAAGGGACCTCAAGGATCATCTAGTTCCAACCCCCTGCCATAGGCAGGGACACCTCCCCCTAGTACAGGTTACTCAAGGCCTCGTCCAACCTGGCCTTGAACACCTCCAGGGAGGGAGCAGCCACAACCTCCCTGGGCAACCTGTTCCAGTGCCTCACCACCCTCACTGTAAAGAACTTCCTCCTCACATCTAGTCTAAATCTTCCCTCTGCCAGTTTAAACCCATTGCCCCTAGTCCTGGTTAGTGTCCCGTTGACTGCAGCAGGGTAGACCCAGGACACAGTAGTTCAGATTTTCAACTTATGTACCAGAAACAGAAAATATAACTGATGCCTTTCTGCTCAACATTTTGCTAAGATAGACCATATCTTCTCAAACTGACAGTTTATCTTGGAAATAATACAGACATGCCACTGAACATCAGAACTGGGAAGTCAAAATCAGCCCCTTATGATAAGGCAGGCTGGCACGACCGGAAACTTTGCTCTCAGATCTCTCCTCAGAATTACAAGCAAAATGTGTGGTGGTGACTACAGCCTTCCTCCACACCCCATTGTGGGTGTTGCCACCTCCAGTTGCATCGGCCACTTGTCCTTTCAGCTCCTGCTTTTTCTACCACATTTGCCAAAAGAGATGTTGAGCAGGAGGTTTTGTGATGCGTCTGACCTAGAAGAAAATGAATTTGTGTCTGGGTAGTGTCATAGAATCACAGAATGGTAGGGTTTGGAAGGAACTTCTGGAGATCAGAGTCCAACCTTCCCGCCAAAGCCAAAAGCAGGCCACACAGGAAAGCATCCAGATGGGTCTTGAATGTCTCTGGAGAAGGAGACTCCATAACCTCTCCAGGCAGCCTGTTCCATGGCCCCAGCACCCTCACAGAAAAGTTGTTTTTCCTCATGTTGAGGGGGAACCTCCTGTGTCCCAGTTTGTGTCCACTGCACCTTTTCCTATGACAGGACACTACTGAAAAGAGCCTGGCCCCTTCTTGACACCCACCTTTCAGATATTTGTAAACATTGATCATATCCATTCTCCAGCTTTTCATCAGCAGAGAGATGTTCCAGTCCTTCATCATCCTTGTAGCCTCTTGTTGGACATGAGACCTCTAGTATATTCCTGCCCCTCACAAACTATGGAGCTCAGAACTGGACACAATACTCCAGATGTGGTCTGACCAGGGGAGAGAAGAGAGGGAGGAAAACCTGCTTTCACCTACTGGCCACACTCTTCTGTGGGTACTCAACAAACCCAAGTGGCTCTGCCACTTTTTGGGGGGATGTTCCCTTGGGGACAACATGGGAAAAGCCCTGAGATTCCAGGGGACCAGACAAAGTAAAGCTGGCCTTGCCTGCACTTAGGTGGTGGTGCAGCCCTGTATTCCTAAAGCACAGGTGGCACTCAATGAAATAATCTGCATGTTCTTGGGGAAAAAAAAATGAAGGTTCATGGTAGCTAACAAACAGTTATTTAACAGTCCCCATGAAATCTGGTAGTGCCTCAAAGATGTGCACTCTTCCCACTGTATTATTGCGTCTCATGCTATGAAATGCACAAGAGGGTTAGAGAGCTGAAAACTGAAATGAAGAGGTGTCTTTATTGATAGGCTTGAAATGAAATAGGAACAGCTGTTAATACTTCAAAAAAAAAGTGAAAATGGACCCATTAATGAAGGAAGACAGGCAAAGAAATCAATGAGGAATCTCCAGTCGTGGACTGGTTGGCCTGCCTTTTTATCTCCTTTTATAATTGTTTTTTAACAGGAAGAGTGGTATGGACATTTGGGAAGGGAGAGAAGCCTGGCCAATACAGCTGCTAATGAAGGCCAGGTAAGGAAATGCTTTGTTCCACTCTGCGATAGGTTGGGATCAGCAGATCTGGACAATACGCTTCCCAGGTTTTTAATTTAGCTAATGACTTGACTCTGTCACTGGCAATTCATTTTGAAAAGCAGAGGAAGACCAAGGAGGTCTCAAAGGATGAAGGAGGGGGGATTAAATACAGTACTAACCTTTACAGTGCAGGAAAAGAGTCACATTGGCAAGTCTACATTTCAGCATCAGCAAAAGAAGTGAAAGGAAACACAGAGGACAGGGGACCTTGGTGGCAGTACAGTGGTTTGTGACACCTCTGGAAGGTGCATTCTGCCAACAGACGGCTCACAAATGTGTGCCAGGAAATCTGTTGGGGGTCTAACTGCACCTGTGTAGCTGTTGGAAAAGCCCTAATAAATGTCACGTCTCCACATCCTGGCAAACCTTGGCCAGAACATCAGGGGAAATATATTAGGAGGGTAATAGAGCTGAGCCCTATCATGTGGCCTCAAAATCAGTCGCAAGCCTATTTGCAAACTGGAGTGCTGTGAGTAGAAGATGGGTATGTAATAGACTGGGCAAGCACCAGAAATTGCTTTGTTGAAAGATCTCTGCCTGTGCTTAGCTGAGAAGGTAAACAGCCTCAGCTTCTTCAGTAACGCTGCCTCGCAAGCAGTGTGGGGATCTCCCAGCGTGGAGATCATAATTTGGACAGGCATGTTAGTGTCAGCAAAGGAAAAGGACAGGAATATTGTGCAGGAACTAAGCCAGCTGTTGACAAGAGGATGGCATTTAAGAATGGTGCTTTTCAGCTAGATTTCAGGAAGAAATGATGACTGCTGAGTGGTGTACAGAGCAGAGGGAAATGTAATTTCTGTTGTCTCCCTCCTACTGAGTTGCAGATAGGAGTAATCGGTTATCTGCTCTCTGGGGCTGGAGCACTTCTGCTAAGAGGATAGATTGAGGCAGCTGGGGTCATTCAGCTTGGAGAAGAGAAGACTCTGGGGGGACCTCAGAGCTGTCTTCCAATACCTGAAGGGAGCCTACAGGAAGGCTGCAGAGAAATTTTTCATAAGGGTGTCTAGCAACAGGACAAAGTGGAATGTTTTGAAGCTGAGGAAGAGTAGGTTTAGACTGAATCTTAGGAAGAAGCTCTTCAGTGTGAGGGTGGTGAAACTATGGAACAGGCTGCGCAGAGTGATTGTGGATGCTCCCTCCCTGGAGGTGTTTAAGGCCAGACTGGATGAGGCCTTGAGCACCCAGGGATGTCTAGCTGAGAGGCATCCCTGTCCATGACAGGGGGTTTGGAGTAGATGATCTCTGAGGTTCCTTCCAATCTAAACCATTCTATGATACAATAAATCCAAGGGAGAGTGCCAAGGCCTTAAAGGAAAGTCTCTGTGCACAACAAACATTTCAAAGGGGGGGCTGAGAATGAGGAACAGCCCCAGACAAGGTTTCCTGTATCTAGACATGTCAGCTCAGGAGGAAGAATATAGAGGGAACTGGCAATGATTAGTTAACAGCAGAAGCCCAGGGAGAAGACAGACACGGAACTCTGACAGAGGCTCTCTGTTTTATCTCTGTTTGTGTCTTTGTTTTTATACATCTCAGCAAGCCTATGAGTGAAGTAGACATCACAACTGTTTTCTTTTCACAGCCTATAATCTAATTTTTTTCATCAAAATATTCCAATTAGCCTCAAACCAGCACATGGGGCTAGGCAGAAAACTGCTGATCAGTTTGCATCCCATTTATGAAAGGCATGGGTTGATTTACTTGCTCTTTGCCTTGCTTCTCAGGAGTCCCAGGAAGAACAAGACTTTGATCCAGAGCTTGTAATCGAGGGGCCAGATCTGACAGCCTCTAAATCTAAGCTATACTGACTTCAATGAAGCTCCTCTGAATTTACACTAATGAGGCAGAAAGTAGATTCTGGCTCTTGCTCATCACTTTGTAACCACTCTGGGCTTCCTGAGACAAAGGCAGTGAATCAACAATGGTCGTTATTTCATTTACTGCTTTGCTTAAGCTACCTGCCCTTCCAAACTAGCCTTCCTTTTGCCAAGATAAAGCATAATAGCCTCTTTTATTACCTTCTTTTTAAAATCTTCTTCATCATGTCAATTAGTGCGTTTGCCTTTTAAGGGAGATCCTGCCTGAAAGCCTTCTGGCTGCTAATGTCACAATTAGTGTTTCTTTCTGTTGGACCAATTATAGGTGATAATGTTACTATTTGACAGTGTTTGTGTTCTAATTAAGAGCCTGATTGCAGATTTGGTGCTCGATTCCAGCCAAGCTGCTTCTTTTTTCATTGGGTATCCCCTAGTCACAGCCTTCTACACATCCCTGGAATTATACATGGAAAATAAAAACAGATGAGTCATCACTTGCATGAAATATTGTCTCACTTTCATTTGGATTCATCTCTCCTCTTTTCTTATTGAATACTACCAGCATTTTTTCTTATTTGGTGAGAATCTTTATCAAGGACAGAGCATGCCACAGATAAAAGCAGGATGGAGCTTTTGAATGACAAGTTTAATCCATCACTTAATGCCTGCACTTCCAAGTGTCAGCCACAAACCACTGATTGTTAATATCACCCAGCACCAAGGAGCATCAGTACAACAGTTTTGTCCATTAAGAAAAACAAACAAATCAATGCTGTAAATGTGTCAGGCTATAAAATGGGAGAAAAAAAATCCCAAAACAAGTACTGTGTCCAGGTCTGGTGCCCCCAGCATAAGAGGGATATGGAGCTGCTGGAGCTGGTCCAGAGGAGGCCACAAAGATGATCAGAGGGCTGGAGAACCTCCCCCATGGGGACAGGCTGGAAGAGGTGGGGCTGTTCAGCCTTGAGAAAAGAAGGCTCTGGGGAGACCTTAGAGCACCTTCCAGTACCTGAAGGGGGCCTGCAAGAAAGATGGGTAGGGACTTTTTTACAAGGGCTTGTAGTGACAGCACGAGAGGGAATGAACTAAAGCTTGAGGAGGAAAGATGTAGACTGGAGGTTAGGAAGAAATTCTCTCCAGTGAGGGTGGGGAGACACTGACACAGGTTGCCCAGGGAGGCTGTGGCTGCTCCCTCCCTGAAGGTGTTGAAGGCCAGGTTGGATGAAGCCTTGAGCAACCTGTTCTAGTGGGAGGTGTCCCTGCCCATGACAGTGGGCATGGAACTAGATGATCTTTAAGGTACCTTCCAACATAAACCATTCTATGAATCTATGAAACCCCTACCTTGTAAAGCAGGTTTGGGGACCAAAATGGAGTAAGATGAATGACTATGTTTCTAACAGGGGAAATGCCAATCTCATTTCTGGTCTCATCTTAACTTTAGCACCACATAACACAGCATGGAGACTTTTGACAGCATTCTATTTGCTGTAATTCTGCTTCTCTCCCCTTCCATAAGTGCAGGGGTCTGCTTCTAAATCTGCACCAGACTTCACGTCCCTTTGGATGCACAAGAGAGGTTAAAAAGTATATGGGTAAGAACAGAGCAGGGTGGAAGCTGGCAAGCATCACGTTGTGATTTTCATAGCATGTAGGCTCAAACACGTCACCAATGAAGTGTGATTTCTTCCCTGATCACCTGAATGAGCAATACACAGGCAGAAATATGAACTTGCCTTGCTTCAGTGCCCTCAAGTGAAATGTGCTCACAAGAGGGAAAAGGCCAGTTTTATGGCATTTGAAGTGATGGTCACAATCTCAAAAGCAGTCAAGCTAGCTACAGCATTCCTGTTGCACACATACCAAAGGACCCTGCAGAGGTACTCTGATTTTGGGAAGCAGTTTTCTCCAAGAGCACTCAGCTGACCACATTAATTCAAAAAATCTGTACTGGGAAATAGAAAACACTTCAACACAGTGTAACATTCCCAGTGTGAAGCTTGGTCCTATACTGATGGATAAAAAACACAGCTCCCAGAAACAAGACCTCACTGAAAAGCTGTTGGTATGGCTTTGCTTTCACACTGGCAGGAGCTCTGGCTGTGCGGGTACTCATTAGGTAACTCCCAGTTGGGTCTTGCTTTCTCCCAAATAAATTTATCTGAGTAGACTGCAGAAGCAGTGAAGCTTTGGACACAAGTTCCCTGTCTCTGAACCTTAGGGAAGAAGAACAACCTGTAGCTCAGCTTATCTGAGTCCCCAGGTCTAGTGCTAATCACTTTATAGCTTAAAGGATTTTCCCTGTAGGTGCTTTGGGCTTACAATTCACTTCTTCAGGGTTTTAGTTTAACATAAGGCTAAAACATACAGACGTGCTTATGCAAACATTTACAAGCACAGATCACTTCTTACTTCCAGTGCTGATGTATGCAAGGACAAAACAAAATGCTGTGTAAATTTCTCTGCCTCCATTCCCTTACAGCTAGCATAGGACCTCAGGCTTTTGAGGTACTCAGGAATCCTCTTCAGGTCACAGCTTTTATTCTGAAAGACAGAACCTGTCACCCTTATGTAGCTGCATCCCTTCTCCATCAGCTAGTCCCCTTCTGAGTCACAGAATGGCTTGGGTTGGAAGGGACCTCCAAAGCACATCTAGTCAAACATCCCCTGCAGTGAGCAGGAACATCCTCCACTAGATCAGGTTCCTCAGAGCTTTGTCACGCCTAACCTCGAATATCTACAGGGATGGGGCCTCAACTACTTCCAGAGTTCCACTACCCTCATGGTGCAGAACTTGTTCCTAACATCGAGTCTAAATCTGCTCTTCTCTAATTTCAAACCATTACCCCTTGTCCTATCACTGCAGCCCTTTGTAAGTAGTCCCTCTGCAGCCTTCTTGTATCCCACTTCAGCTACTGGAAGGCCACTATTGTATCTTCCCAGAGCCTTTTCTTCTCCAGGGTGAACAATCTCACCTCCCTCAGCCTGTCGTCATAGCAGAGGTGCTCCAGACCCCTGATCATTTTCATGGCCCTCCTCCGGACTTGCTCCATCAGGTCTGTGTCCTTCCCGTGCTGAGGGCTCCAGAGCTGGATGCAGTACTCCAGGTGAGGTCTCACCAGAACAATGTCTCACCTCTCTTGATCTGCAGAAGTGGGGCATACCCCCTTCCTGTCCAATTTTATGTACCTGAAATTCTTCTAAATTTTGTCCAGGTCTTCACGCTCTATGTGTTTCAAGTCTTCTTAGCGACACATAGCCTTTTTGAATCACCTGTTTGGGACTTTTTTACTCTTTGAACACCAGACTTGTAGCCAGGCTGCAGGAATACATTCCACAGAAACCCCAAGCATTTGTAGTTTTGCTGTTTCAGAGCATCAGCCAGACCACATCCTTAGCTTACAGACATACTCCCCCCTAAATTGCTGTGAATAAAATATCTCAGGTCCGCTTTCTAGGCTTGTGGCTTGGCACATCAGTGGCTTTTGAAACACTTCCTGAATTCCTTATAGGCAGCACCACTCTTAAATCTCATTCTCTGGAAATGGAAGAAGTTCACTGAGGCTGTTCAGATTATCATGTTAGGATCATAGGTCATAGCTTATCTTACTGCAAATGTAGTGACAATAACCTTTTCTAAGAGGTGTACTGCGACCTTAAATTCAGGAAGGTGCATAGAGCCAAGCATTTTTAAAATGGTTGTTGTGTTAGTACAGAATCACACAGAAGGAGCTTACAAATTCAAGGTTTTTTTTCCCATTTCAAAGTAAAAAATAGTCAGGGCTGTTCACTGTCCATGAGGCTAATTTAGTGCTGAGTCAAGCACTGCAGGAGACATAATGAGCAGTAACTGCATATGCAAGGGACTTCAGAGAGTTAGCTTCTCAGGCCACTCTTCAGCTGATATTTGGAGTTGACAGCAGAATCAGCACAATGCTCAACAAAGGTGAACCAGCCACACTTAGGGGTTGGTGTTCCTCATTAACGTCATAGAATCAAAGAATTGTTTTGGTTGGCAAAGACCTCCAAGATCATCCAGTCCAACCATCAACACAAAACCACCATGGCCATTAAACCATGTCCCCAAGTACCATGTCCACACCCTTCCTGAACACCTCCAGGGATGGGGACTCCACCTCCCTGGGCAGCCTTTTCCAATGCCTGACCACTCTTGCAGGAAAGAAATTTTTCCTAATATCCTAATACTTCCCCAAAACTCAGTAACTGCCCAAGAGTGGATGGTTGTAAGGTCTTCTTCAGCTGCTGGGGGTGGAGGCAGGAATTCTTGAATAGATTTGTGGGGGCATTATCTTTCTGTGACAAATGTGTCAAATATCCATTTGTCTCTGCTCTTGGCTATTCAGGATGGGTAAAAAGGACAGTAATGCCTAACTGCAGAAGACTTGCTTTCAGAGCTGAAAAATGTAAGGCTGCTGCAGGCACATTTGGAACATCTTTGTGGTACTCAGTAGTGATTGCAGTGTCTAACTTGAAATGGGAAACTGTTGGCTGAAGGCCTAATTTCTGTACGTGATGAACAAATGTCTTTCCCATTAGCCTCAGTGAAACTGTTGTTCAGCATCTGTGAGGTGGTACTCTCTGCTCCCAGATGTTGCTTTTGTCAGCTTCAGATGTGCTGCCAAACACAGGAGGACTATTTTTTTTTTATAAATAAATGAATTAATTAACCAAATAATGACCTCACAATATTTCATTTCACTGTAAACCCAGAAAAAAAAAAACAACAAAACAACAAAAAACCCAAACCAAAGTTCTGTATATTGCAGAGTGCAATGAAAAATGCCCTCAAGAGTCTTCCTCACATGCCTGCCAACTTAACTGAGGCAGTTGGTGTCAGATGAAATCCAGCATGGATAATAGGTTGAAGAAGCCAGTGATCTGTTTCACCATTCCTCCTGGTGCAGTGTGGCTATGAAATCCCACCACCCAAATCTGGTACTGCTTCACAGGTGCTTTGGGATAGAGAAAGGAGGAGCCATGCTAGCAAGGTCACACAGCTCCAAGACAAGACTAAAGAAGCTCAGTAATCTTCTTGCTTGAAGCACTGGTGGTGATGAGGATTGAATGAGGACCATGTGGTTCTGGAATAATACATGAAAAAAGTGCCCTACACTCATGCCTAGATCCTCTCTGCTTGCCAAGGGGTTGAGGTTTTTTTTGCTGGGATATTTACAAAAATGAAACTCATTGCCTGTGTACCAAGGTTTGCTGAAATTTGAGAAATGCACCTGCCAGCCACTATTTTTAGCCTGAAGCAGCTTTTTGATAATATCTTGAAGGTCCTGGCTTACAAAAGAGCCTCAAATTGTTCATGAAGACATGCAGACATATTTGTAATTGCTTCTGGTTTTCGAGTAGCTAGTGACACTATAAGTTCATAAACTCTGTGCATCCTTCCTCTGCAATACCTCACAGGAATTTGGAGATCCTTTCTGATCCTTTGTTCTCACACCAAACAAAATCATAGAATCATAGAATGGTTTGGGTTGGAAGGGATCTCCAAAGGTCATCTAGTCCAATGCCCCTGCAATGAGCAGGGACATCCTCCACTAGATAGGGTTCCTTAGAGCTTTGTCAAGCCTTGAATATCTCCAGGGATAGGGCCTCAACTACCTCCTAGGGTAACCTGCTCCAATGTTCCACCACCCGCACAGTAAAGAACTTGTTCCTAGCATCCAATCCAAATCTGCTCTTCTCTAGTTTCAAACCATTGCCCCTCATCCTACCAGTGCAGGCCTTTGTAAACAGTCCCTCTGCAGCCTTCTTGCAGGCCCCCTTCAGCTACTGGAAGGTCACCATTAGTTCTACCTGGAGCCTTCTTTTCTCCAGGCTGAACAACCTCAGCTCCTTCTGCCCATCCTCGTAGGAGATGCTCCAACCCCCTGATCATTTTCGTGGCCCTCCTCTGGACCCACTCCACCAGGTCCATGTCCTTCCTGTGTTGAGGGCTCCAGAGCTGGATGCAATACTCCAGGTGAGGTCTTACCAGAGCAAAGTGGCAGAATTACCTCTCTGGATCTGCAGGCCATGCTTCACAAATGCCAAATTTCCACATCTCTCAAGTAATGGAGAAACCCCAAAATTCAAATAGAAAAAAACATATCAATGCAAGGCTCTTTTCAAGAAAATCCTGCAGCTCTTAGTGGTTAAGGAGGTTATTTTATAAAGGCTGCACTATCAGGCAAGTGTTCTGTCTGGAATGCCCCTTTTGGTCATCTTTCTATTCCATCTGAAGCTTTAATACTAACAAGCATAAACAAGCTAGGATAAACCTCGAATTTACTGTTATTAATAGGTTCCAATCTGCTGCAATATCATCTCATGTCTCTCCAGGCAATTAAAGTTGTTTCTTGCTTTTAAAGAAGCTTTAATGGGTGCAGCCAATGGGCCATCTATTATCATGAATGAACTCAATTACTATCTTAGTCACGATCAATATTTGCTTACATCAAGTTAGGAAAAATACTGAAAGCTTATAGAGTAGTTCAGTGGCTGCTGATGTTAAGGCAGCAGGAAAGCCTGAGAGCACTGAGAAATGTGCCCTGAAATAAGTGCAGTTTGTCTTGATATTTCTGAAGTCATCCAGGAAATAAGTGCTGATGATCATCTTTTCTGACACTGGTACTGCAGATCTGCATCAAGGAGATAAAGACTTGCTAAATCTCTCAGTGGGGGAAGGTTAAAAATTAACTCACTGTTTCCACAGCTCGATGAGGAACGTGATCTAAGAAGGAAATTCACTACCAAATGCTCTGCAGATAAGCCAAGCTGATGTACACTCACGTTCATGTGACTGGCACGGGTGGAAAAGCCACCGCTGCACAGTATCTCTGAGCTGCTGCCAACTAGCTCTATCGGAACCCAGCAGAGCAACACTGCGTCCCAACAGAGTCACCCTGTCTCCCTTGCAAAGGCAGCATGGTAAGGCCAGAAGGTTTCATAAGTCTCATACAGGGCTAAAGGGGTTCATCACAACCACATCAATAGCAGCCCAACAAAGTTGTCTGCATCATCCCCATATAATGACTTCAACAATCCAGAGGGGGCTATTTGGTGATTCAAATGTTGGAAGGAGACTCCAGAGTTTCTGAACTCTGTGTTACATTGCATAGAACCACAGAGTGGTAGGGGTTGGAAGAGACCTCTGGAGATCATCAAGTCAACACCTCTGCCAAACCATGGTCACCTAGATCGGGTTGCACAGGAACATACCTAGGTGGGTTTGGAATCTCTTCAGAGAAGGAGACTCCACAGACTCTCTGGGCAGTCTGTTCCAGGGCTTCAGTACCCTCAAAGCGAAGAAGTTTCTCCTTAAGTTCAAGTGAAACTTCCTGTATTCTAGTTTGTGCTCACTGCCCATTATCCTATCACTGGGTTCCACTGAAAAGAGCCCAGCCCCATCCTCATGACCTCCACCCTCTAGATATTGATCACCATTGAGAAAATCTCCTCTCAATTTTCTGTTTTCCAGGCTAAACAGCCCCATGTGTCTCAGATGCCTCAGTTCCCTAATTGTTCTCAGGCCCCTCAATTTTCTGAGTCACTTAACATCATCTGCTTCAGTTTCCAGTTTGAAAAACTGGCTTCATACTCTGGGAATCGAAAGGCAGCTGGCAAGAAAGAAGCTGAAAGAGTAGGAGAAGCTAAAAAGAGAGATCCTAGACTTTAGGGTAGTTGGTTTCCTTCTTCCTTTTTTTTTTTT